>JAPQNM010000038.1:456148-483648 GCA_029783475.1 Metacarcinus magister | reverse complement strand
TCAAGCCACCCTTGACAACCTACAGACGTGGACGGAGGTGAACAAAGTGTCTATTAACCACACCAAAACCGTGGTGATGCATTTTTGCACCTCCTCAGCAGCAATCCCTCCTCACCAGCTCGTCGTTGGCTCCTACCCCCTCCAAGTAGTGCAGTTAACTCGGCTACTTGGATTCACCTTGGATGACCAACTCATCTGGAAGCAACATGTCACCAATATCATCAAAACAGCTTCCTACAAAATCTACACGCTACGGAGGCTCAGGTCCTTAGGGACCTGAGCCTCCGTAGCGTGTAGATTTTATAGGATCGGAGTATGTAACAGTACCCCTTAGAGCTCGCACGTTTTCTCTATCCGCTCCATAGAAAATGTGCGGTTGCAATCTCAAACTATTGTAATTTAATTTTTATTATATTTTTCATTATTCTATGTATAATTTTATATGTTCCTTATTCATGCTTTTTTTTTTTGTGTAGTATTATTAACTATTTTATTGCGCTGCATTTCAGTGCACACCATCAACTTGGCGTGCACTGCCTAAACACAGTGCGCATATACAATTTATGATGTTTGTTATTAAAATGTTTTTGTTATATATAGTATCTATATTTTTGTGAATAAAATATCCTTAACTGGAAATGAGTTTCTCTCTCTCTCCAGTCGACCAACTAGCACTACAACACCCAGCTCTAACATTGGTGTACCCGGAGTGTAGCTATGGTCATAGGTAGCTTCTAGCCTATGCTATAAAGAGCACAAATCTCTGTAAGGACCTGGGTCTTCTGGATTCATTCGTCCAAACACTCCTAAGGCAAAAAGCCTCGCCTCCATTATGGGGTTTGTGAAGTTGAGTCTTAGGCCGAGAGAAACTACACTATTATGTGTAGCTGCTACCTAGAAGGTTATTCCCTCCCACCCACCCTGGCACCTTCTGTGCTTCACTCAGACGCCCTCACTGCGTCATCGGCACGGCCTCATGCGCGTTCGGCGCGGCCCCTGCCCCCTCAGACGCCTTACTGCGTCTTCAGCCGCCTCGTGCGCACTCTACGCCCTCTGACGCCTTCTTGCGTCATCAGCACGGCCCCATGCGCATACAGCGCGGCCCCTGCGCCCTAAGCGCGCCCGCTAGCGGCCCTATGTGTCCTCAACGCACCCTTTTGCGCCCTCAGTGCAACATTATGTCCAATCCCTGCCTCCCGCCTCGCGGCGTTAAAGTGATAAACTCCACCACTGCCATTCATCGCCCTGTGGATTATTCATCGCCCTGTGGATTACTCTACTCTCCCGTGGATAGTACAGTACGGTGCAGACAACGCTCCAGCAGACGCCCTCTCCCACTGCCGTGTCGTCTTCTCACACTCCCAGGCATCAAGATCGCTCTCTACGCTGACGTGTTTACAGATGCAGATCGTCTCTTTCCGTCAGTTTCACGACCTCTCACCCTGGCATCTGAGCCTCACTGCACATCTGGGAGGACGTCAGACTGGACCCACAACCACACCTACTGTCAAGCCTCCATGGTGACTCGGCACTTGACCTCGTCGGCCCCCCTACCACCCTCTGCCGGTTATCGCTACATCTTCTCGGCATCCGCCGCTACAGGACTTCCAGCTACCACCCGCAGTCCAACGGCATGATCGAACGGTCATCACCAGCCTCCGCTCAACGCGAGAACTGGTTTAGGCGAACTAGCAACCACAGGAAGATCTCGTTCCTCCCTCCCTCGTCACTAGGGAGGGAGTATTGTAACAGTACCCCTTAGAGCACGCACGTTTTCTCTACCCGCTCCATAGAAAATGTGCGGTTGCAATCTCAAACTATTATAATTTTAGTTTTATTATAGTTTTCATTATTCTATGTATAATTTTATATGTTCTTTATTCATGTTTTTTTTCTGTCTAGTATTATTAATTATTTTATTGCGCTGCATTTCAGCGCACACCACCAACTTGGCGCGCACTGCCTAAACACAGTACGCATATACAATTTATGATGTTTGTTATTGAAATGTTTTTGTTATATATAGTATCTATATTTTTGTGAATAAATTACAGTCTCGACCTGATAGCTGAAGCGAGAGGACGTGCGTGTCCATCCTCCCGGTCAAATCAGGTCAAATTAGGTCAAGTCAGGTTGGGCCGCGCGCTGGGCCCGACCACGTGTTCTTTCGAGCCATCGATGGCTTCCTCGAGTGTGACAATGTCTCCCGTTGTGTCTAGGAAGGGGAAGCGGGCCTTGGATATATCCGTCTCCGAATCCCCCCCAAAACACTCTACCCCCAAGAAGGCCGCCCGAAGCCTCGAGCGTCAGCTGGATCACGCTGGCGAGGCCAACATAAGTGATAGTGACACTGCGAGTGAGGCCCCCCTAGTGATTGACCTCTCCGCAAACGAGGGGCAAGAGGGGCGAGACCAGGGCTGGACCCTCGCGGGGAAGACCCGACGCGCCGCCTGTAACCAGAACCCCCCGCGGCCCAAGTTCAAATTGGGTGCCCTCGGGGAGCATGAAAACGCCTACCGGGCCATCACGGCGTTAGAGGAAGAACATTCCGAGCTGAGGATGGAGGTGAGGCCCAACCTCAAGGCGGAGTACGTCCTCACACCCAAGGACGAGGCCTCCGCGACCCTCCTACGACGACTCGCCAAGGAAGGGAACAGGGTGCTCCTCCTCGACCCAAGCCTGAGGAGATACAAAGTGGTGCTCCAGCGGTACCCCCTCGACCTCCCCCTCGACGCGGTGGAGAACCACCCCAACGTGATGTCCGCCACGCGGCTCCGTGCCACGCGGGACAAGATCCCCACCAGGCAAGTACTGGTCGAGCACCAGGGGCCGCCGCCCGCCAAGCTGGACCTAGGTTGCTGGGGCTCCTACTTCCTGCGAGCCTATCAGGGCGAGCCTGTCAGGTGCTACAAGTGCCAGAGGTTCAATCACCTGCAGGTAAGGTGCGTACACTCCGTCAGGTGCGGGGTGTGCAGCGGGCCCCATCCGACGGAGGAGTGCATTGGCCGGCACAAGGCCAGTGAACCCACCACGGCAAAGTGCCCAAACTGCGGGAAAAAAGCATCACGCTTGGAATCCGCAGTGCCCTGAGAGGCGCCGCAGGATGCGGTGGCCGCTCCAGAAACAACGGCACCAACAACAGCAACCACGTGGCGGCCCCCAGCACCAAGAGTGGCGGGATCCGCCACGTGGCCAGCAACAGGGCGAGCAGCAGCGGCAACACCGCTTTGTTTCCGCACCGCCACCTGAACGGCCAGCCTGGGTTAAACAGCCTCTCCCCAGGGACTCCACCCCCTCCCAGGCCAGCACAGGTGCGACCAGAAGGGAAGCCGCCGCTTCCATCAATCCCCCCGCCCAGCCACTCCCTCAGAGGCAAAATGGAGCCGGGTCCCGCCGCCGACGTTGCCGCCCACGCAACCACAGGATGCAGCCCACCAACGACCCTGCAGCACCCACCGAGACGCCACCCATGGAGGTTGGCACAGTGCCACCCGCGGCCATGCCTACATCACCGCCCGCGGAGTCACACGAGACTAGCGGGCACCCCACGGGTGCCTTAAATGAGGAGTTGCGTGGCCTGGTGCGCACGATCATCGCGAGGCTGGTGGATGAGGTGAGACAGCTCGTCCTCTGCCGCCCGGAGCTCACAGCTCAGCAGGGCACGCTTCTCCTTCAGGAAGCTGCAGCAGCCATCACAGGAGGTGACTGTCAGCCCCCGCCAGCAGAAATAGAGCCCCTGCAGCGGCCCATAACTTCAGCAGATCAAAATGATCAAGATGGAGGGACACAATGAACCCAACATCACCTGCGCGGCGCCGCCGGCGGCCGCCCCCAGGCTCAAAATCCTCCAGTGGAATGTGCAGGGCCTCCGCCCCAAGAGACACCAGGTGCTGCAGGCTGTGGTCGAGGATGACCTTGACGTGGTCCTCCTCCAGGAGACACTGACGCCAGCCGACTTCCAATGGAGGGTGGCGGGATACACTCTCCACTCGCTGGCCGCCACGGCTGAGGGTGTCCGTGGCTGCGTGGCGCTAGTGAGGAGCGCAATCCCGCACCGAAGGGTCCATCACCCAGTGCACTGCGGGGACGGCGTGGAGGTCCTTGCGCTGGAGCTGCACGTGGGAAGTGTCTCGCTCACGGTGTACAACCTTTACCGGAGCCAGAGACACCTCCTGGAGGCGGGGGAGCTGCTTGCGCTGGCCGAGCACACCAGCCTCCTGGCGGCAGGCGATTTCAACGCCCACCACCCCGTACTGCAGTCAGTGTCTCCCACCAACGCGACGGGCCGTCACCTGGCGGCACTGCTCGAGGAGGTTCCGTACGTCAGGCTGCTCAACACCGGGGAGCCTACCCACATCCGGGGGGGGAGGCTGGACCTCACCTTCGCGTCGGGTGACCTGACACCTGGCGCTACTTGGCAGGTGCATCCCACCCTTACCAGCGACCATTACGCCATCCTCACCACCCTTGCGGTAGCACCACCCGTCCCGCCCAGACCTCAGCCACGTTGGGTCATCGGGAGGGCCGACTGGGCCATGTTTCAGTCCGTCCTGGACGAGTGGTGGGCCACCTACGAGCCGCCGGGCGACCTACACCAACAGGAGAGCGATCTGACGGCGGCCATCCACAAAGCAGCCGACGCCGCCATCCCCAGAAGCTCCCCAGGCCGCCGCTGCCGCCCGGACTGGTGGTTCTATTGTGAGGAGGTGAGAGAACACAACCACCGCGTCAACATCCACCGCAAGCTGTATAGAAAGCGGCCAAACCCCACCACCCTGAGGCTGCTGCAGGAAGTAGTGAGCCGAGCGCGGGCGGTATCTCAGCGAGCCAAGGAGGCAAAATGGCTGCAGTGGTGCGCCACCTTCAGCCAGCACACCTCCCTGGGCCAGCTGTGGAGGAGCGTGCGCACCGCCACGGGTGCCGCCCCTCCCCGCCCGCCAGCCCACCCACACCCTGAGCAGGAGGCTGAGAGGATCATCAACACCTTCACCGCGCGAGGCTCCAGCGCCCAACTACCTCCTAGGACACGTCACCTCCAGCAGCAGCTGCGACCACACCGCGATGAGGTGGTGAGGGACGCCTGCGAGGAGCCTGACGCCGCCGACGTGCCCTTCGCCCCCCGGGAACTAGTTATGGCCAGGACTCGGAGGAAAGGAGCCCCAGGGGCAGACGGAGTGACGTACTCGATGCTGGCTCATGCTGGGTCAGCCGGGAGCGCCGCACTGCTGTCCCTGATTAATGCGTCCTGGCTGGCGGGCCGCCTGCCGCCCGCGTGGAAGGAAGCGGACATCCAGCCAATCCCCAAGCCTCGGGAACCCGCCAAGCTGAGGCCCATTTCCCTCACCAGCTGTGCCGCCAAAACTGCCGAGAGGATGGTGTTGTCCCGCCTGCAGTGGCGCGTGGGTGCCCTCCACCCCCACGTGTTTGGCTTCACGCGCGGCTTAAGCACGGCGGACAGCATCATCACCCTCCTCACGCGCGTCAACCACCGCCCCTCAGTCGCAGTCTTCCTCGACTTGGAGAAAGCGTTCGAGCTGGCCAGCCCCCACGCCATCCTCGACTCCCTCGCGAGGAAGGGGGTACGAGGAAGACTGCTCGCCTGGCTCCGGGACTATCTCCAGCACCGCCGCGCCCGGGTCAAATTTCAGGGCCACAAGTCCAGCTTCCGCGAGCTAGAGAACGGGACGCCCCAGGGCGGCATCCTCAGCCCGTTCCTTTTCAACCTGCTGATGGAGCAGCTGGTTGCCCTCCCCTTCCAGGAGGGCACCGTGCTGCTCAGTTACGCGGACGACCTCGCCCTTGTAGTCACTGGGCGAGGCAACCACCTCAGCGGGGCTCAGCGGGCGCTGGATCTCATCACTGACAAGTGTGAAGAGCTGGGCCTTAAAATCTCAGCTGAGAAGTCACGCGCCATGGCCATCAGAGCAGCCAACCCGGCCGGCCAGCTGAGGGTCCAGGGCACGGATGGCTGGAGGGCTCAGGGTGCTGGCTCGCGTTGATTCGGGCGCAGTGATACAAGGCGACGGTGAATGATGGGCCATGACGCGGCTGGCGGGGCCTAGACGTCTGTGAAGGCAGCGGCGTGATAAGGCGCCTCTACCCCCCCCAAGGGTTGGAGGGACGCGCTGGACAGCGGGTGGTGTCGCCTGGTGATGAGAGGAGACGCTGCTCGGTGATCTCGGATGCTTGTGGGAGGCTGGGGAGGCGGCTGGGGCGCGAGCGCGCAACGGCTCCAAACACCCGGGCGCAGTCCGGGGAGAGGCTGCGAGGCGAGTCCCGCCCCTTCACGCCGCCCCGGACACTCGCGAGATCACGTCACACCCCTGCCAGCCGCAGCCAGCATCCCCAGGAATGCAGACGGCTCTCACATGGAGGATCACGGGCGGCAGCGGTTTACGACGCTCGTGATCTGAGAGCGCGAGTGCGACCATCACGTGGCCACAGCTGTCGTGGGGAGTCGACCACTGCTCCTCCCTCCAGACGGAGCTGGTGGCCATCCTTCACGCCCTCGAGCACGCTCAGCGTCGCCCGGAGGCGATGGTGGTCGTGCACACGGACTCCAGAGCGGCGCTACAGGTCCTGCAACAGCCACACCCCAGCGACAACGTGCGGCTCATCACCTCCATCCTGGGCAGCCTGCAGAGTCTGGTCACGCAGGGGAGGCGGGCCAGGCTGCACTGGATCCCTAGCCACGTGGGGATACGTGGTAATGAGGCGGCTGACCAAGCCGCCAAACGAGCTGCCGCAGGACCCACCATCACCAAGCATGTGCCGCCCAGCCGACGACAGGTGAAGGAGCGTGCGAGGCGAGCCGGGGCCCAACACACCCACCAGCGACACCGGGAGTTGGAGGCCAGTAAGAGGCAGGCGGCCTGGTACGCCGTCGCCACCGACTACCAACCCCTCGGCGCCGCCCTGCAGCAGCCCAGGGAGGACGGCGTGCTGTTACAGCGCGTTAGGCTGGCGTACTCCACCCGGGAGCAGCTGAGTGAGGACTTTGAGGGACAGGAGTGTGCCCACTGTGGGAGGCACAGCCGTCTTCCCTTGGTGCACTACCTCCTGTCCTGCCCCGCCACCGCCCGCCTCAGACCGGTGCCAGCTGCAGCCGCCCAGCCTGCCGGCGGGGGCCTCTTGAGCAGTCGCGAGGTGAAAGCTGCCCACCTGGTCAGACACACCCCTCGTGACCGGCTCCTGGGGGTGCTCAGAGCAGCACCTCCCCCCCGCTGACCACACCTGCCGCAACCGCGACACACCACCACTTGAACCTTAGAGCGGGAAAGGACACTCCTCACTGGCGGACAGATGCCCGCATTGTACTATATACTTTTTAATTTATATAAATTTATAACATGTAAACTGTATATTTGTACAATAAACCTTATAAAACAAGTGAATAAATTATCCTTAACTGGAAATGAGTTTCTCTCTTTCCAGTCGACCAACTAGCACTACAACACCCAGCTCTAACAAGTATACACTTTATTAATTCTACCTCAGCTCATGTATGTCTCCCTTGCCTGGTCCTCCTCCCTGAACCTCACATAACACCACCAACTTGAGAAGATTCGAAAGAGAGCACTCAGGATAATTTTTGGTCCCGCACACAGCGACTACGAAAGTGCTTTCTCCACGCTGAGTCTGCCGAGGCTGTCTATCAGACATGAGGAGGCCCTAAAGAGATTCAGAGAAGTCCTTTTAAAACATCCTTGATACCGCAATCTACTTTCCCCCGATGCCCCTCCCCGCTACAAAACACAGCACACTAATCCCTATCAAAGCGCCGAGGACCGACCGCCTTAGAAAGAGTGCGATCCCCTCCATAGTACGCACCTTGAATTCCATGTAAACTTAATTAATTATACCCAAGAATATAGATTCCTTACTTATGTATATTTTCAGTCCATGACTGCATTATAAATAAACCGTTTAATATTATTATTATTATTATTGTTATTATTATTATTATTATTATTATTATTATTATTATTATTATTATTATTGTTATTATTATTATTATTATTATTATTATTACACACATACACACACACAAGTCTGATGAATGAATCTTATCAATAGTCATTTTGACCACAGTTAATTTCCGACTAATGTTTTTTGAAGAAAAGTTGCATTTGTTTATGAACACCTGCCCAATCATAGTGAGAGTCTGCATTGGTTTTATTGTGCGTGAGTTAAATGGATAGAGAGAGAGAAAAAAAAACACGCCACAGTTCTGTAATAGCGGCAACACACCGCTTAGGCTACACTAAATGGTCTTCATTTGAGTCCGAGGCCTGTTTTGACATTCTTCTTTTATAATTTAGTGTGTTAACGTTCTGTATAAAAGTGATTCTAGGAAAAGAATTTACTCAAATCAGTTGCAGTTCTCCACTCGTAATTTTTTGACATTTGCACAATTGTTACTCAGTGTGCGTGTGTGTGTGTGTGTGTGTGTGTGTGTGTGTGTGTGTGTGTGTGTGTGTGTGTGTGTGTGTGTGTGTGTATGTTTGAGTGTGTGTGTGTGTGTGTGTGTGTGTGTGTGTGTGTGTGTGTGTGTGTGTGTGTGTGTGTGTGTAATAATAATAATAATAAACGGTTTATTTAAAAAGCAGTCATGGACTGAAAATATACATAATTGGGAAATCAATATGCTAAGATATAATTAATTAAGTATACTTATCTATATGTAAAGGTAAAATTAATTAAGTTTACTTAGAATTTAATAAGTAAACAATGGAGGGAATTGCGCTGTTCTTGAAGCGGTCGGTCGTCGGGGCTTTGACAGGGATTAGAACGTTCCTGTGTCTGGTAGCACGGATGGGGGGAGGGGCATCACGGGGGAGTAGTTTGCGGTGCCGAGGGTGTTTTAAAAGGCCTTGCCCAAATTTCATTAGGGTCTCCTCATGTTTGATAGACAGCCTCGACAGATTTAGCGTGTTGAGGGCACTCTCGTAGTCGTGGTATGCAGGACCGAGAATTAACCTGAGTGCACTTTTCTGAATCTTCTCAAGTTGGTGGTGTTGTGTTATGTTGAGAGATGAGGACCAGGCTGGGGAGGCATACATGAGCTTAGGTAATATGAAGGAAGCGTAAACTTCCTTTAGCTCATCAGCCGGTGTTCCTAGGGACTTGAGCCTTCGTAGCATGTCGATTTTGTAGGAGGCTGATCTGATGGTATCAGTGACATGCTGCTTCCAGTTGAATTTATCATCCAAGGTGATGCCAAGTAGCCGAGTTGGCTGCACTACTTGGAGGGGGTGGGAGCCAACGGATAGCTGGGGAGGGGGCACTGCTGCTGAAGAGGTGCAAAAGTGCATCACTACGGTCTTGGTGTGGTTGATGGACATTTTGTTCACCTCCGTCCACGTCTGTAGGCTGTCAAGGGTGGCTTGGAGAGGGGAGAAGTCCGGGGACTTGGTGTTGACGGGGATGCCAACGGTGCTGTCGTCCACGTACTTCCAGCGATGCGGGGTGTCAGTGAGGGCATCGTTGATAAGAATGAGGAAGCATAGTGGCCCCATCTTAGTGCCCTGTGGGACACCGCAGGTCAGGTGTTGAAAAGAGGAGACACAGCCTTGATAACGGACTGCTTGCCGGCGCCCGTGGAGGAAGCCTGCCAGCCACGCTATCAAGTTGGGATTAAGACCCAGACTATTATTGGCCTTGGTGATAACAACAGTGTGGTCCACAAGATCAAAGGCTTTTCTAAAGTCTAAAAAAGCAACAGCAAGAGAGGTGTTACGTTTGTCCAGGTGGCTGTGTATAAAATCAAGGAAGCTGACAAGGCAGTGAGCGGTGGAAGAGGATTTCCTATTTCCAAATTGTTGTGAATCTATGGATGTTTTGATATCTGAATAAGCCCAGTCAAATACAAAGTCTTCACAAATGAGGCTGGGGTGAGGTGTGATGGCGATTGGTCTTAAGTCGTTTAAGGACTGAGGACTGGTTGTTTTAAGGGTGGGGGTTACATAAGATGTCTTCCAGTCGTTGGGGCCTGAATTTTGTGAGAGTGAGGCATTAATGATGGAGCAGAGAGGAGTAGCTAATTCAGGCGCAAATTCTTTATAAATTTTTACGGGTAAGTCAGTGGGAGTGGTGGATCTGTTAAGTTTGAATTTTCTTATTTTTGTGATAACAACAGCCTCCTGGACAGTGGGGGGTGGGGAGGAGGAGGGGAGATAGTGTGTGTGTGTGTGAGTGTGTGTGTGTGTGTGTGTGTGTGTGTGTGTGTGTGTGTGTGTGTGTGTGTGTGTGTGTGTGTGTGTGTAATAGCAATAACAATAATAATAATCATATGCACATCTCTCCTTCAGAGGCTGGTGGTAGTGATGGTGGTGCTGGTGGCAGCGTTGCAAGGACAGAGCCAGGCGATGCTGGATCCGCTGCCACTTGTTGTGCCCGGCGACGCTGTCATCGGTGAGTAATGTGTACAACACACACACACACACACACACACACACACACACACACACACACACACACACACACACAGACACGCACACACACACACACACACACACACACACACACACACACACACACACACACACACACACACACACACACACACACACACACTATCTCCCCTCCTCCTCCACACCCCCCCCTGTCCAGGAGGCTGTTGTTATCACTAAAATAAGAAAATTCACACACACACACACACACACACACACACACACACACACACACACACACACTATCTCCCCTCCTCCTCCACACCCCCCCCCTGTCCAGGAGGCTGTTGTTATCACTAAAATAAGAAAATTCACACACACACACACACACACACAATACACACACGCAGAGAAGGCGAATGTTAAGTGAAAGGAAGGTGTGCGGAGCCACATTTTCCTACGGCATCACAGCACAGCACAGAGAGTAGAAACGTGGACTTGGAGGGCACAACTACACCCATGAATGGGACGGTGCCTATTTAGAACGACTTGTATAACTGTTTGTAACATGCAGTATACAAATGAAATGGTATATCTCGATAGGGGATCAAATTAAGGAATTGTTTTTTTAATCTCTCTCTCTCTCTCTCTCTCTCTCTCTCTCTCTCTCTCTCTCTCTCTCTCTCTCTCTCTCTCTCTCTCTCTCTCTCTCTCTCTCTCAGGTGTGGTTGCTGACCTGCATGGGCGCGCAGGTCCTGACGGGGGCTGCGGCGCTGTGCAGCCTCGGGCCGTGGAGCAGGTGATGGCAGCGCAGTGGGCACTGGACACCATCAACAATCAGTCCCAGCACGACTACACTATTGGTGTGTGTGTGTGCGTGTGTGTGTGTGTGTGTGTGTGTGTGTGTGTGTGTGTGTGTGTGTGTGTGTGTGTGTGTGTGTGTGTGTGTGTGTGTGTGTGTGTGTGTGTGTGTGTGTGTGTGTGTGTGTGTGTGTGTGTATAATTCACGATGGTCTTTAGGATCATGCGTTGGACTCGTGATCGCCAGTCGTTACCCTACCATAGAGAGCCTGCAGCTCATTATAGTCCGATCTATGGGTAAGGCTGTGACCTTTCACACATCACACACAACATCCTCTTGCTCAAGGAAGACAATAACAGCTCGATAATCAATGTAAACCTTGTACCTTGAGCGAGGTGCGAACCTGAGCTTGCTGAGTTGTAGTGTACAAGACCTGCGCTACACTTGTGTTGTCCTGACTTTGTATCAATATTTTTCCTGTTTTTCCTTTAGTTGCTGTACATTCCTTGCCATTATCACCTCTTTTTTCAGCCCATTCAAAGTATCTATACTGTACTTTTTTGTGTCGTTCAAACCAATTCCTTTTTGCGATTTCTTTTTGTCCTCTGAAATATCTAACCTCTCCTCTTCTTAATATTTGATCATTTCTATATGTTTCTTCGAGATTGTTCATCAATTTATATATTGTAATTAAATTTTCTGTTACTCTTCTCTCTTGTAGTGTAGGAAGCTGCATTTTTTTTAATCTTTCCAAGTAGATCTTTCAATTCAGGCACCATCCTAGTTGCTATTCTCTGTATTCTTTCCAATTTCAACACATGTTTTTTCTTATGCTATGACCATATTGCTTCTGCATATTCAAGTTTTGGTCTAATCATCAAAATTTTTATTCATCTCATCAAATCATTATCAAGGAATTGAAAAGCAATCCCCATATTTCTTAGCATCATGAATGTTTCACCAAATATTTCATCTATATGTTTCACTGGTCATGAATTATTCTATATTGCCACTCCCAAATCTTTCTCTTCTTTTTCTACTGAAACAATATTATGTTATATCTATTATTCTTGAGTTAAAAACTTAATAATATGGTGACCCATGACCTTGTTCTGAATCCAAATTTTTTATGTTATTACTCCTTTTGCTAGGTTATTATAATCCATTGTTCCTCGATAATCTTTTCACATATGTTGCAGACTATGCTGGTCAATGACACTGGTTTATAATTAAGTGGTTCTTCATTGTTTCCGTTTTTGTAAATAAGCATTATGTCAGCTCTTTTCCATTCCTTAGGGACTTTTCCTGTTTTCAAAGAACACTCAATTATATAGAAAAACATTGGCACATCCATTTCTTGTCTACACTCTTTTAAGATGTATCCTGATACACTATCTGGTCTTATTGTTTTCCTTCTTTCCAATTCCTTCACTATTTCCTTTAGTTCTTCTTTATTTAACCTGATTTCCCACATATCATTTTTTTCTCTCTTATGTTTGTGTGGTTTTTCAAATTTAGATTCTGTTGTAAACACTTTCTGAAAATACTTATTAATTTACTGTGGGTCTTCATATACTTCTTTCTTTTAACCGATCTACACTTTCTTTATGTTTTATTTTTCTATTAATAAATCCATAAAACTGCTTCGGTTTTTCCTTACATTTGTCAATTATATTTATTTCACATATCTTCTCTTCCTCTCTTTTTACCCTTACATATTCATTCCTTGCTAGTTCTTCTTTTGTTCTCTGAATCGGTCTTTTTCATTCTCATCAATGTTCAATCTCTTATCTTTTTTGCTCTATCACACTTTATATTAAAGCACTGTTTTTTTTTCTTTTACTTTATAAAATGGAACGTATTTGTTTTTACTCCCTTCGCATATCATCAGGAAGAAATCATATCTATCTTGCTTGTTCTTTAGTTCCTTATTTTTTGTCCAATCAGCTTCATAAAAAAAACTTTTTCATTGCAGTTTTTTTTCTTCTTTTTTTTCTTCTATATATCATTAACCGTTGGCAACAGTAGGCATATGGAGGCACAGATGGACGTGCCTCGCCTGTTATTTGGTGTAGGTTTTATAATTTTTATAGTGACGCCTCGAATGATTAAGTTCTCTCTTGAATAGGTTGAGAACATGTGAGGCTTATTACTGCTACAGCCTCAGATGCATATTAACGTTGTAAGTCCCGTCTGAGGACAGTATGGCAGCAATTTGGGTAGTCTTTGGCCACTCCGCGGTGATATCAAATATTGAAAAGTGGTCAGCGGATATCGGAGATTCGAACCCGTGATCCTAGGCTCCCATGCTTTCGCATAATTTCTCCTTTTCTTTATATATATTATTTATTTATTATTTTTTTACATTAAAGGGGCACTGGCAAAGGGAAAACAAAAATACGTAGAAAAAAAATCCCGCTTGTCGTCAAACCCTGTAAAGAGGACAGTAGGAGAAAAGAAGCAGGAGGTGGAGGTCCAGTTAACATTAGAGGTGTCTTGACACTCCTCTTTTGAAAGAGTTTAAGTCATAGGCAGGTGGAAAAACAGACACAGGAGGAGAGTTCAAGAGTTTATCAGTGTAAGGGATGAAAGAGTGAAGATACTGGTTAACTCTTGCATTAGAAAGATGGACAGCATAGGGATGAGAAGAAGTAGGAAGTCTTGTGCAGCGAGGCCACGGAAGGGTTGGAGGCATGCAGTTAGCAAGTTCAGAAGAGCAGTCAGCATGAAAATAGCGGTAAAAAATAGATAAAGATGCTACATTGCGTCGGTGACTTGAAGAATCAACACAATCAGTTGGAGGAGAAGAGTTGATGAGACGAAAAGCTTTAGACTCCACCTTGGTTATTAAAGCTGTGTGAGTTGCCCCCCCCCCTGCCCAAGAAATGAGAGCCATATTCCATACATGGGCGGATAAGGCCCCTGTACAGAGCAAGCAGCTGGGAGGGAGAGAAAAATGGACGCAGACGCCATAGCACACCTAACTTCTTGGAAGCTGATTTAGCATGAGTAGAGATATGAAATTGCCAGTTCAGATTTTTAGTAAAGAATAGACCGAGTGTGTTTAATGTAGAGGAGAGGGGAAGTTGAGTGTCATTGAAGAAGAAGGGATAGTTATCTGGAAGGTTATGTCGAGTAAATAGTTGTAGAAATTGAGTTTTTGAGCCATTGAACAGATCCAGGTTTGCTCTGCCCCAATCAGAAACTAGTGAAAGATCAGAAATTAGGCGTCATTTAGCATCTCGCCTTGAATCACTTAATTCTTGTTGGGTTGGGCGTCTGTTGTACGGCGTTGAAAAAAGCAAGGTGGTGTCATCAGCATAAGAGGGATAGGGCATTGAGTCAGATTTAGGAGATCACTGATGAATGATAGAAAGTGAGTGGGCGATAGGACAGAACCCTGAGGAACACGCGGCCACGTTAGCTGCGTAATTATCATTTCACAACACTGATGGGACAACCAACCTACCCTTTCTCTTGTAGATACCACTTTTTCACTTTTAGGCTCAAAACTCTCCAATATAATTTTTGTTTGTCTTCTTCGTTCTCATCTCGTTTTTTTCCTTGACTTCATTGAACAGTACATTAAATCTGGCTCTTCCTTCCTCCGTCATATCTTTATTTATTCCAGATTTTCTTAGATATATATATATATATATATATATATATATATATATATATATATATATATACATATATATATATATATATATATATATATATATATATATATATATATATATATATATATATATCTGTCTTTGCCAGTTTCCTACCCTTAAACAGTATATCTTGTGCTGTCGCTTGAGACCTGAGCTTAACTTTTAAGGGGCAGGCCCTTTATTTTTCATATTTCCCTAGCCTGTGTATCTCCTCTATTTCTTCTTCAATCTCTGAACTTCCTTTGTGTACCATAATTAAACACTCCTTTTACTACCTTCTTTTCTTCTTCCTCTCATGTTTTTTTTTGACAATACTTTTTCTTTATATCCAAAAATTATCACAAATTTTTTTTGTCCACTGTATCTCTTACTGAATTTTATTTTAGTTTCATTATTTTAACTATACTTCCTTGGCCAGATTTTTCTTATCATATTCTTGGTTTTCTATTATTTTCGCAGGCTTTCGATTTTTTGCTGTTAAATTTTCCATATTTTTCTCTCATTTTTCATCTCGTGTGCCTTGTGCCGCATTAATTTCTTAGTGAATTTTCATTACCTTTTCATTGTCTTCCTGTTTACCATTTAATTCATTAACTCTTTATTTTTCAATATAGAGTTATCTTTTTACCAATACGTGCATTTTCTTTCCACCTTTTCTATTTTTTCTATTAATTCAAGCATTATTATTCTCCTTTTGTAAAATTTCATATCTAAATTATTTTCACTCTACCTGTTGAAGCCTTGACATTCAGTTGGTGTTGCTGCTGGGTCGGCCATCTTTATTTACCTTTATTCGTTTTGTATACAGCCCCCTTTTTGTTAGGCTATTCCTTGTTATTTGATTCGGAGGTGAACGTGACATACCTGTAGCTTGGTAGCCCTCCCTCCCTCACCTGCCCCAACACTAGTGCATCCTGGGTATTGGAGTTTGTTCACCTCATAATTAAAGAGCAGAGAACTTATTTTCATGTATGGGGTCTATGCTATAATCTGTTTTTGCATTTTATGGTATATCTGCATAACTACTGCTCGGATGATATCGATATAGATATGAAGTACTACATACTATACATAATGTACTTAACACATTTGTAAAGGTTTCAGGCGGTGCTCGTCATTATAAGTAAATATAGGCCATATTTGGCAATCCGAAAAAAATCTAGGGTGAAATGCCTAACTTTTGGGTAATAAAATATAAAAAGCTTATATAACCTAACAGAACTAAACCCAACCTAACCTAACCTTACCCAACCTTAACCTAACCCTAGCCTAACCAATATAACATAACAAACATAAAATAACTTCAGAGACGTTTTACACGGTAAATAAGGACGAGCACCGCCTGAAATCTCCACAGATGTGTTGAGTACACTATGTATAATATGTAGGACTTTAGATTTATATCTGGCGCTGTCGGTACCTGTGCAGACGGACAAAGGTTCGAATCTTCAAATCGCAAGTGATCCCTGTACCTAGTTTCCTTTTGACCATAATGGTGCCATTTACAGCAACTACCATCCTTATACATGTTTTGTTATGTAACGCAGACTTACTTGAGATATTGTAATGCTCAATTTCATTGGAAATGCATATCCATCAAAAGTTATGCGTTTATCCGTTTACTATTAAAGCTGGCAGAGACTGAGGTAGATGCAACAGCAATGACATAAATGTTTATGTATGGACAGGTGTGGTAGTCCTGGGCTCCAACCGGTTAGTGTTTGCGATAGCCATGTCTCTCCAGAGATTCAAGACACCCATCCTTACTGTATGGCTGTGAGACATATACACTGAACACCGATCTGAAGAGGCAAATTGATGTCTTTGGTAATAAAAGCCCTCGCAGTATCATGAGGTATCGTTGGAATGACTTCGTGTCAAATCAGCGACTGCTCCGTGAGACTGAATCAAGGCCTATTACCAGATAGTCCGCCGACGTCATTTCCGTCTATATGGACATCCGGCACGTTACATAGAAGCTGATCCTGCTTCTCGGGTTATTTCTGAAAGAGATAACCAGGAGTGGAGGAGGCCAAGGGAGCGCCCACAAAGTTCGTGGCTGGGGCAAGTCGATGCTTCCTGCTGGAAGTTAATTGGTATGGGAAGGGGGCTTGCATGGGGACTTGCACGGGGTGATCGCCAGAGCTGGCGTCGGAGGGTTGGTGAGGCGACGCGTCTCTTGGCGCATGCCTCAATGATTGATTGATATTTTCAAACTGTGAGCGAAGCGACCAGTTTGAAAGTTACGAAACGACCCCATCCAAAATTTGTCTGTGTGTCTGTATGTGTGTCTGTCTGTCCGTCTGTCCGTCTGTCCGTCTGTCTTCTATCTCCTCCTAGACCACTGAAGGGATCGGAATAAAATTTTCAGGGGTCGTAGGCCTTAACCCTTAAATGGTTATTATATATTAAAAACATATTGTTATTATGTAAATTTGAAAGTTATTTGTGAAAAACCTGAATCTCGCTTAATACTGGTGGCACATATTCATACTTACCTTACACATGAGACACCTTGACCTACCTCCTACCTCCCTTTCTATTTCCTACCTCCAACCTCCCTTTCTACCTTCTACCTCCAACCTCCCTTTCTATCTCCTACCTCCCTTTCTACCTCCTACCTCCCTTTCTATCTCCTACCTCCTACCTCCTTTTCTACCTCCTACTTCTTTTTCTACCTCCTACCTCCCTTTCTACCTTCTCCCTCCTACCTCCCTTTCTACCTCCTACCTCTTTTTCTACCTCCTACCTTCCTTTCTACCTCCTACCTCCTATCTCCTTTTCTACCTCCTACCTCCCTTTCTACCTCCTACCTCCCTTTCTACCTACTATCTCTTTTTCTACCTCCTACCTTCCTTTCTACCTCCAACCTCCTATCTCCTTTTCTACCTCCTACCTCCCTTTCTACCTCCTACCTCCCTTTCTACCTCCTACCTCCCTTTCTACCTTGTGAAAGACATGGAAGGACTTTCTTTCCTGAGCGAGCAGTTTGGGTATGCTGGGTGAGTATTTTGAATTTCATGGTCACCCAGCATGTCTATTTACTTAATCATATCGATATCGTCCGAGCACTAGGTATGCAGATTTACCGCATTTTTTTCATGTCACTTGTCTCACTTACCTTCATCCCACATAGGTCTGCGTGTTTATGATGCTTGTGGAGACGAAAGCAAGGCTCTGTGGCAGACGGAACGCCTTTGGCAAGACACAGCAGCCCCCAACGCACCGCTCCTTGGTAAGTATGCTTAGAATTTGAGCATCCCGCCGTAATGCTATTAGAGGGTGTCACAGTGACGAAGCTGAGAGGAAAAGCAGTGAACCCTGCCAGCGCTTACCTCGCCAAGATCCTTAGAACAAGAACATTACACAGTTGTGTTGATGGACTCTGTTACTTTCAAGTCAGAACCTTATATCTCACAATATGTCAAACCATAATTAAATGTGTTTCAGATGAAATTCCTTTTTTCTTTTATTTCATTCTACTTTTTTTTTCTTTTTTTTTATAACTCCTCTAGGATATGCTAATACGTCTGAATAGGACCGATGTCGTGACTGAACAGATCCCCTGATCCTCTCTACGGTGCATGTGCCCTACCTTGCTTACAAATACCACTTCTCTGTTATGTTTAATGTAAACCTGGTGGTCGATGGGGTTAAAGCTTCCCAGGGTGACCTGGAGGGTACTGTTTAGTCCACGACACCAGTGTAACAGACTTTATTTTCTTCTTTTCCTGTTCCCTTTATTTCTTCCTTTGCTTTGTCATCTTGTTTTTTTCAGATTTTGCCACTCTCCCGTGTGTTTCTATTTAACCATAAAACGGCACTAGCATGATGTTTACAGTAAAACTGCTGTAGCAGGCAGAGTTGTAAGGATTAAGCAGTGTGACTATCGTTATACTGGGTTGAATGGAGCATATCCGTCACGTCATCCAGTGATGACTTTATCTGAGAAGCGTGGGAAGATGTTCATTGAATATTTAGCCTTAGCCAGAGAAATATTTTGTACTTAGTTTTCTTTTGACCTTAATGGTGCCATTTACAGCAACTACCATCCTTATACATGTTTTGTTATGTAACGCAGACTTACTTGAGATATTGTAATACTCAATTTCTATGGAAATGCATATCCATCAAAAGTTATGCGTTTATCAGTTTACTATTAAAGCTGAGGTAGATGCAGCAGCAATGACATGAATGTTTATGTATGGACAGGTGTGGTGGCCCTGGGCTCCAGTCGGTTAGTGTCTGCGATAGCCATGTCTCTCCAGAGATTCAAGACACCCATCCTTATCACTGATGCTGCTGCTGCCCACTCTGTCAAGCCTGCAGACAACCTCTTCACCACAGCACCACATCTCACTGACCAGCTGCAGGTTAGAACCATTACTACACATGCAAGCACTCTTATCATATACATAATGATATATATCTTTATATCGAGGTCATATACGCAAGGTTACTTGTTCCAATCTAGTGTTCAGTTGTCCAAATACATGTGCTTATTAACACTATACCGTACTCGAGGTTACTCTTCTGAGAGAGGAGATGGCACATCTTGTCAGGATGGCCATTTCGTATTTGCTTGCTGGCCGGATTGCTTGACATAGTTCCAAACTCCTCCAATTGGTTTGTTCCCCCGTGGGAGTTACCTCAGCGACTGATTACTCATAGGGTGGTTAGCCATCACATTAACGATGTTAAAACTATATGTACAAAGGAAGAACAGACAGCAACAGTCCTATTATAGTCCATGTAGAGGTACGAATGTCCCCATATTCATGCTTGGGAACATGTGGATGGGTATGACACCTGTCTCCCTGACTCCCACACACTGAATAACACCATTCTGACACCGTGGAACATCATCCCGTCCAGGTCAAGGGTATTACATCAACTCATAAGCCATTTGTGCAATGCATACATGTTGTCAGTACATATAAAGAAAAATGTAGACTTCCAGATTCTTTCCTTAAATAGAAAATAATGATTCATTTTCACTCTAAAAGGTCCAGTCTGTGAAAGAGTTAACTTTCACAGCATCTACTAAATACAGTAATGTATGCATGCACATTACTGAGATATATCCACACTTATAATTATGCAATCCACCTTTATAGGCAGTGCTGTTAGCTGCCGTGCGTCTGGGAGGTAGAGTTACAGGAGTAAACGTGGTGTCCAGCTGTAGCCATGCATCTGATGTGCTGCAGCAACAGACTTCAAAAGCCAACCTGAGGTTGCTGCACCTGCTGCAGGTTGATGCTGAATCTGATCTGACTAAGAAAATAACACACTTTATAAACAATTATGTGGTAAGATTGCACAGCATCTTCCCTCTCCTTCATGTCTTGAACTTTGGTCAGCATATGATACTAGGAAGCAATACCAAGAAATAGTTCTTTAAAATGCAATAAGTCTTTCCTTCCCATAGAGTTTTGGTGGCGTGGTGGTGCTGCTGCTCAGCTCAACAGAGCTCAATATGTTCATCTCTGAAGTGGACGAACAAGTGTTGAAGAAGACTGGTCAGAGATGGGTCTTCTCGGCAATTGGGGGAGAACCTCTTGCCAGAGAACTCATTGGAAAAGGGGTACCATTAATTTTTCATGTGTTATTTTATCATTATTATTATTATGTATGTGCTATTCTTTATTTTACTCTAGGGTGCTCCCTGCAAGATATAGTCATGATAGAATACTCTCATGTGTAACTTTCATTTGTGCCTCACCTTATGGTGTCTATATTTTGTCTAAATAAGCTATTAATTGACTAGCTGAATTAGATATATACATTTACTACTCATTTCTTGTATTTTCCAGATTAGGAAAAAATTTGCTGGTTCACTTTTGGTAGAATCTCATTCACAAGTCATCCCAATGTTCAGTCAGTATTTTGCTGAGGCTGTCCTCAACAAGAGATCAGTGACAGCCCCCCTCACACAACAGTATATGGACACCATTGCACACTGTGACTCAGAGGTGAGCTTACCAACCAACAAACTTAACATATTTTCAATGTGGGAACTCTCCAAGTGGGCAGCCACAACAGGAAAGCCCTATTCGTCCTTTTCCATTTTTTTTTGTTTTGCTTCCTGCAATACTTTCATTAATGTTCATATCCTTCCTATATATAATATCTTGCTTTGCAAATATTGCAATCATACTTTGAAAATACAACAAAGTTGGATAATTTTATATATCATATGCAAATTAAAGATTACATATATTCAAGTATTAGTCCACTATTGCTATAAGCAGATATTATCACATTGTAAAGCCATGGTGCTGGTAATAAACCTGATCACACACCACAAATACAATACAAGCAACTATATGTACATAGGGTGGGAAGTTGGAGTTGTGAAACTCTTTAAATATCCCTCAAGACAAGTTCATAAAGCCTTGACACAGGACCTTCAGACCCAATAAAAAAGATAGGTCTGTTTTACTTAGTAAAATGGTGCATGATCCATTGGATTAGGTAATGTGTATATTGTTTGTCTAATACTTTCCTTCTTGAAGTTGACCTCTTATTATGTGCAGTACAAAGTCTTACTATTGATATTGAATTTATACGATTTTCTGATAACATGTTCTATGAGATTTCTTATGTAGGAACATATTACTTACATAACTGTTTACGAAAATTTACATAATGAGGAAGTGATCATACCAGACCACGAAAGTATTCTTTGTTTAATGGACAGCAATACTGACAATACTGAAACTGCTCTTACATTGTCAGTTTCTGGTTAGAAACTGACATATTATGTAAGAGCAGTTTCAGTATTGTCAGTATTGCTGTCCATTAAACAAAGAAAACTTTCGTGGTCTGGTATGATCACTTCCTCAATAAGTAAATTTTCGTAAACAGTTATGTAAGTAATACGTTCCTACATATCTTAAATAATTATATGGGATTTTAGGTTGTTGGTGTCTCGGCTTCACCTTGTGTTGGCAAGGAGGAGCTGGCACAGTTGGTGCAAGGCTCCACCACCACCACCACTGTCGAGGCCATGTCGTCGCTGGCTGCTGCCTTCTGTCTGGTGCAGATTAAGAAGTGCCCCAAAGGTGTTCACTGTCTTGAGGCTCTTTGGCATAATCTGCATCAGGGTAAACCACCAGACATTTTTGTTTCCCACTAATATTCTTAAATGTTTCCATTAGACAGTTAATAATGGACCAAATCCACATAAATAGTGTACACTGTGTTGCAGATGTGCTGAAATCATTGCTGAATTTGTCCCTTAATGTGGATGATGGTGCTGACAGGATCCGCTACATAGCTGGACTTAACAACTCTTTCAGTATTGTGCACATCACACCTCATGAGTTGCATAAGGTGAGCAGACTGTGTCTTATTGTTGGACAGTCTTTCATCTTCTCATCTATTTTATGTTTTTCTTGGATTATACAATTGATATGTGTTGGAAAGAGCAACCTATAAAAACCATATAATTTTTTTTGAATATACAAAAGATTGTTGTACGTTTTTTCAGGAAAGAAAGAAAGAGTTGCACATGAGAGGAAAGTGGTTGGATCTCTAAGGAATATGATGAAAGAAAGGACATAAGCATGGAAGTAAAAAATGGACTTGGGTGTGGAATGAAAGTCAAAATTCAAGGATCCAAGCAGTAGAAATTAATTACCTGTGGTTGAAGAAGAATGTATGGTAAAAGTATTGAAAGTGTGTATAACAAATATGGTATGTCTTGTAGCGATGAAGGAATGGAAAGTAGAGTGTTTGAGAGGGTCAAACGCAGCCCTTTAAGATGGTTTGGCTATATAGAAAGAATGCCAGAGAATGAAATGACGGTGGGTGCAAGAGGACAACTACCAGTGACTTGGGAGGGCAGAATGCAAGAGTATGTGAAAGAAAAGGGAGACAGAAGATTTAGAATATTAGAGCATGCAAGGAAGGAATTTACGGACATAAATAAATGAAAAATCTTCTGATGTAGCCATCCCCTGGGGGATTTTGGAGGGATGGGTGTCAGATTTTTTTTTTTAACATTAAAAGGATACTGGTCAAGGGAAAACAAAAATAGGTTATATAGAAAAAAAATCCTGCTTGTCGCCAGACCCTGTAAAGAGGACAGTAGGAAAAATAGAGGCAGGGGGCATCTTATAGCATCTCGCCTTGAATCACTTAATTCTTGTTGGGTTGGGCGTCTGTTGTACGACGTTGAAAAATGCAAGGTGGTGTCATCAGCATAGGAGTAGATAGGGCATTGAGTCAGATCTAGGAGATCATTGATGAATACTAGAAAGAGAATGGGTGATAGGACAGAACCCCGAGGAACACTGCTCTTGATAGTTTTAGGAGAAGAACAGTGACCATCCACTACAGCAGCAATAGAACGGTCAGAAAGGAAACTGAAGATAAAAGTACAGAGAGAAGGATAAAATCCGTAGGAGGGTAGCTTAGAAATCAAAGATTTATGCCAGACTCTATCGAAGGCTTTCGATATGTCAAGGCCGACAGCAAAGGTTTCACCAAAGTCTCTAAAAGAGGATTACCAAGATTCAGTTAGAAAAACAAGATCACCAGTAGACCGGCCTTTCCGGAAACCATACTGGCAATCAGGGAGCAGGTTGTGAGCTGATAGATGTCTCATTATCTTCTTATTAAGGACAGACTCAAAAGCTTTCGAAAGGCAGGAAATCAAAGCTATAGGGCGGTAGTTTTAAGGAATGGAGCGGTCACCCTATTTAGGGACATGTTGAATGTGAGCAAACTTCTAGCAAGAAGGATAGGTAGTAGTAGAGAGACACAGACGAAAGAGTTTGACCAGGCAGGGAGCGAGCTCGGAAGCATAGTTTTTGAGAACAGCAGTTGGGACTCCAACCGGACCGAAAACCTTCTGAGAATCAAGGCCAGAGAGGGTATGGAAAACGTCATAATGAAGATTTTTAATTTTAGTGATGAAGTTGTCAGAGAGTGGAAGAGTAGGAGGAATATGCCCAGTATCATCCAAAGTAGAGTTGGTAGCAAAGGTTTGAGCAAAGAGTTTAGTTTTAGAAAAAGAAGAAACAGCTTTGGAGCCGTCTGGTTGAAGTAAAGGAGGGAAAGATGAAGAAGCAAAATTGTTGGAAATATTATTGGCTAGATGCCAGAAATCATGAGAAGAGTTAGAATTGGAAAGATTTTGATATTTTCTTTTGATGAAAGAGTTTTTAGTAAGTTGGAGAATAGATTTAGAATGATTACGAGCAGAATAATAAAGGACATGAGTTTCAGCAGATGGATGGCTACAGTACCGTTTGAGAGCCGCCGTCTATCTTTGGCAGCACGAGAACAAGCAGAGTTAAGCCAGGGCTTTTTAGCTTTAGTACTAGAGAAAGTGTGAGGAATGTATGAATCCATGCCAAAGACAATACCTTCTGCTATGCGCTCGGCACAAAGATAAGAATTTCTGACACGGAAGCAATAATCATCCCAAGGAAAATCTGTGTTTCTTATACAATGCTACATTTCGTGCCTCCTGCCAGTCTTTAGGTTTACGTACACCTTGTTCCCAGCATACAATAAACAACGTAACCAACCACTTTACAACATAATCTTCTTCCTTAACTCTGTAATCCCATCCAACCCTTGTGACTTAACGCATTTCATTTTCTTCAGGGTTCTCAGCACTTCACTTACTGAGGAAGAGGCAGTTAGACATCTGCCGATTCGGTTGCAATTACTCTCAGGATGGTACGCACTGGGAGGTGAGGGGGTGCTGCAAGCCTGCTGCTGACCCTTTCCGTGCCATTCCTGACCGTTTCCTTTCGTGTCTCACTAACACAAGAGAGCAGTTGCAGCATGCTCTCTAAAGACATACTCTTCTTGTTTTTACCTTATTTTATATGCACGTTACACACATACACACTCTCTTAAGAAAACTAAATGAAAATGGTAAAAACACCCGCTGCCTTGGAGTCCTTATCTGGGGAGGGGACCAAAAGTGTTCCCAGGATAGACCGTTCTCTTGATGGCGACTCTAGGTGTCTTGATACCTCTTCAAACTTTTTTTTTACATCAATTTATGCAACGTTCGCGGTCTTAGATCTAAATTTTAATCTGTGGAACACCACCTCTCCTCCTCTAAACCTCATCTTCTGTTCGTCACCAAGACCCAGTTGTCTGAGGCTACTGACAGCAGCCCCCTACTCTGTTCCCATCTATTTTTTTCTATTCTTATTTTCGATCTAAAGCTGGTTGTTGCGTCTACGTACGCAAATACATAACTTGCTCTCGTGCCCACCCCCTTGAATCTTCTGAATTTTCTACCATCTGGCTTAGACTTAACTGTCACTATACCACTACATTCTTCTGTGGTGTTTATCGCTCTCCTAACTCTTCTGACTATGTAAAATTCTTTGACTTCCAAAGTGGAGCACATCTTAACTAAATTTCCTTTTGCTGAGATCTCCATACTTGGAGATTTCAATGTTCACCACCAGCTTTGGCTTTCATCTTCTTTCAATGACCAACCTGGTGAACAAGCCTTCAACTTTGCTATTCTCCATGACATAGAGCAGCTGGTGCAGCATCCTACTCGTATTCCTCACCGCTCTGGTGGTACGCCCACCATTCTCAACCTTTTCTTTACCTCTAATTCTTCCACTTACTCTGTCAAACTGTCCCCTCCGTTAAGCTCCTCCGAACCCCATCTTATTTCAGTATCTTGTCCTATTGCTCCAATGCCACCTCAGTACCCATCGAAGCGGAGGTGCTTCTGGTATTATGCCTCGGCTAAGTGGGATGACCTGTGGAGGTACTATTCTGATTTTCCATGGAATGATTACTGCTTCTGTGTCAGAGATCCATCTTTTTGTGCCGAACGCATAACGGAGATTATTGTCTCTGGCATTGCACATCTCACACACTTTCTCTAGCCCCAAAGTTCACAAACCTTGGTTCAACTTAGCTTGTTCTCGTGCTATCTATGATAGAGAGGTGGCTCACAAACGGTACCTCAGACTTCCATCTCCTGATACTCATGCTCTGTATATTCTGCCCGGAATCACGCTAGATTTGTTCTCCAACTAGCCAATACTCCTTCATCAATAGGAAATATCAAAATCTTTCTAGTTCTAACTCTCTTTGTGGCTTCTGGCATCTAGCCAAAAATATCTCGAACAATTTCTCTTCTTCATCTTTCCCTCCCTTACTTCACCAAGATGGCACCCTTGCCATCTTTTCTGTCTCTAAAGATGAACTCTTCGCTCAAACCTTTGCTGAAAACTCCACATTGGATGATTCTGGGCTTGTTCCTCCTTCCTCCTTTTGTTAGGTCCAGTGCTGTTGTCTGTTCTTCCTTTGTACCCTTCTCCACACTCCACACTCTGACTACTTCATGTCTAATATCGAAATCCTTTGTAATGATGTTGCTCATGCCCTCCCTGGCCATAAACCTCGGAAGGTGTATGGTCCTGATGGAGTTCCTCCTATTGTTCTTAAAAACTGTGCTACTGTGCTCGCACCTTCCCTGGTGAAACTTTTCCGTCTCTGCCTATCAACTTCCACCTAGTATTCTTGTTGGAAGTAAACCTACATACAATCTGTTCCAAAGAAGGGTAACCGCTTCAATCCCTCAAACTGCCATCCTATTGCTTTGATGTCATGCCTTTCCAAAGTCTTTGAGTCTCTCCTTAACAGGAAGATTCAGAGGCATCTATCCGCTCGCGATATTCTATCTGATCGTCAGTATGGCTTCAGATCTGGACGCTGTACTGGCAATCTTCTGACTTTCCTTACTGACTCTTGGTCATCCTCTTTTGGGTGTTTCAGTGAAACTTTTGTTGTTGCCTTAGACATATCCAAAGCAAAAGCTTCTGATAGAGTATGGCACAAAGCTTTGATTTCTAAACTTCCCTCTTTCAGTTTTCATCTTTCTCTCTGCTCCTTCATCTCTAATTTCCTTGCTGACTGTTCTTCCCATAAACCTATCAGTAGTGGTGTTCCACAGGGTTCTGTCCTATCACCCACTCTTTTTCTGTTATTCATCAATGGCTTTCTCAATTTTACTCAGTATCCTTTCATATGCTGATGACTCTACCTTGCACTTGTCCACGTCTTTCTCCAGACGCCCAAAACAGAAACAGCTAAATGACTCATGTAGAGACGCCACAGAATGTCTAACTTTTGATCTTTCCTTAATTTCAGATTGAGGGAGAGAAAACCTTGTGTTGTTCAATGCCTCAAAAACTCAATGCCTTCATCTATCTACTTGACAAAATCTTCCAGACAACTATCCCCTCTACTTCGATGACACACACCTGTCCCCCTCTTCTACACTGAACATCCTTGGGCTATCCTTTACCAAAACTCTTAACTGGAAGTTTCATATCTCTCTTCTCTTGCTAAATAAGCTTTCAAGAAGTTAGGTGTCCTGTGTTGTCTCCACCAGTTTTTCTCCCCCTACCAGTTGCTGACTCTGTACAGGGGCCTTATCCGACCCTGTATGGAGTACGCATCTTACGTATGGGGGGTTCCACGCACACAGAGCTGCTATACAAGGTTGAGTCAAAAGCTTTTCGTCTTATTGACTCCCCTTCTCCTACTGACTGTCTTCAACCTCTTTACTCTCCGCCGCAATGTTGCATCTCTTGCTATCTTCTACCTTTATTTTCATACTAATTGCTCTTCTGAACTTGCTAACTA
>JAPQNM010000038.1:441148-446148 GCA_029783475.1 Metacarcinus magister | reverse complement strand
TGGTGTGCTCTTGGTGAAATCAATGCAGCTCAGAGCTCTGGTATCTGTTGGTGCTGAGGGAGAGGTAATAAATCACTCAATCATTTTTATAGTAATTAAAGTTGAGCATTCGTATTTTTTTCCCTTTTTCCATCACTTACATTTATGTCAACACACACTTAACTTTTTTACATTTATTAGTATGTAACCTACGGTTTTACTTTGAGCTTCTCTAAGGAATTTTCAGTTCATGAAAGTTAGTATATTCTATCAATCTTTTTTTTTTTTTGTCTCTGACGCCTCGTTCTCTCCATGAGCATCCCTCAAAATTACCAAACCACCTCAAAGTATTTAATTTCACCCATTCCACACATCACTCTATTTTCACAAGTTCCCATGCCACATCTTTCATATACACTTTCATTAATTTCACCCTCCCATCTTATCACGCCACACACTCCTCTCAGATAACTCATTTCCACAGCACACACACTTGACAAATGTGTCTATTCTATGTCCAAGTCTCTGATCTATATGTTATTATTGGCAAGAGAATATTGTTCCTGAAACCTCTGTTTACCTCCATGGACACATTCCTTCCTCTCTTACTCTTGCAAGTCATCCTATGACACAGCTGCTTTTCACAACAGTCTTATTTCTCCTTCCATCTCTCCATGTTTGCATAGCACTGCTCCCAAATATTCAAATTCTTTCCCTTCCTCCATTCTTTCTTATTGTAAAAGTACCTCACACTTTCCTACTGCTGGCACACTCACCCTATATGTTAACATATTTTAAGTGCATTTTATAGTTTTTTATTTCCTTCATGTTTACATTTTAGGTATCTCAAGTGAATCTCCACATCACCCTGTTTTTCATATTGGGTGTACAAATTGCCCTGTGTATGCTGGGCCATGCTGGTGGCCTGAACATTGGAGAGGATCCACTAGTGAGAGTTGAGCCGAGCGGAAGCCGTCTGTGTGGCATAAAACCCTTCGCTACACTGGCCACAAGGGTGTATCTGTTCTTCCTACTGCTGCTTTGCCTCATCCTAGCTGCATATAACCGGAAGATTCAGAGGAACCATAATGAGGTGTGTTTTAAAAGCTCCTTTTTCATGTAGAATGTCCAAGTCATAAATTTCAAGGATACCGACAGACAAGTAAAACACACGCACACAATAAAGGAAGGGATGATAATGGCAAAAAATGTACATCAACTGAAAGAAAAACTGGACAAATATATATACAGAGACAGGATCACACTAGTGTAGCTCAGGCCCTGTATACATACTACAACTAGGTAAATATAACTAGATAAATACACACACACACGAGCCACGATTGTAAACAAAAGATTACACTCAAAATTTTCCCTCTTCAAAACAGGCCTTTGTTATTGTAATATAAGATTCTGAGCTCTGTCATATAGTGTTCTTGTCTAGAGGGTAGGGAAAAGTGATTTGGGAAAGGCCATATCCATGGAAAGTTCATTGTGTGAAGTAATAATTTGAAGGAAACAAGATTTAACCGTAGGAAGGACCGTACTGTCTCCCGCATTCAAAGGTAGAACAAATATAGAGATGAGGGGAGTAAAGGAAGAGGTGAGTGGATGCAAAAA
Organism: Metacarcinus magister; assembly: GCA_029783475.1. NCBI lineage: Eukaryota > Metazoa > Arthropoda > Malacostraca > Decapoda > Cancridae > Metacarcinus > Metacarcinus magister. Next base: position 444,549 of record JAPQNM010000038.1, on the reverse strand, counting down.
TCTATTAAGAAATTAATGCAGTAGATGAACGTCACATAAGCAAATTTCAATGAATAGCGTAAGAAAAACAGTTATTTGAAGAATGAAATAGACAAAAAGAATATAAACTATAAAGGAATGAATATGTAAGGATAAGAAGATAAGATATATGAAAAAGATATAGTTGACGAATGTAAAGAAGAACCAAAACTGTTTTGTAGATTTATTAATGAAATAATAAAACATAAAGAAAGTATAACTAGACTGAAGGAAAATAAGAAAGTATATTAGGACCCAAAAGAAATGAGTAAAGTACGAAATCATAGTTTTCAGAAAGTGTTTACAATAGAATCTGACTTTAAAAAACCACAAGGATGAAAGAGAAACAATGAGATGTTGGAAATCAGGATAAATATAGAAGAGATAAAGGAAATGAAAGAAATGGATGAGAGAAAAACAATAGGACCAGATGGGGTATCAGGATACATCTTCAATGAGTGTAGACAAGAAATGGCTGAGTCAATATATGATATAAGTGAGTGTTCTCTTAAAACAGGAAAAGCCCTTAAAGAATGAAAACAGCTGATATAATGCCTATTTATAAAAATGGAGACAAAGAAGAACCACTTAATTATAGACCAGTGTCATTGACAAGCATAGTCTGTAAGATATGTGAAAAGATTACCAAAAAAGAAAAGGAATAATGCCTCATTTAGACAATTTGAATTTAGAACAGAAAGGTCATGTGTCCCCAACTTATTGTTTTTACTCAAGATTGATAGATATAACACAAGAAAGAGATGGATGGGTGGATTTCATATATTTAGACCTAAAAAACGCATATGACAAAAGAAGTAAGCAGTTACATAACCCTATTTACAGATGATGCGAAATTACTAAGGGAGATAAGAAGCCACAAGGATTGCGAGGAGCTACAGAATGTCATAAACAAGATATATGAATGGAGCAAGACATGGGAAATGGAATTTAATGCAAAAAAAATGGCATGTATTGGAAATGTGAAAGTGGAATGAGACCCACATGAACATATAGGTTAGCACAAGATATTATATCAATAGAAAAGGATGAATAAGATTTGGAAGTGGTATACAGGACAACCTATCACCAGAAAAACGTATAGATAAAATATTTGGTGATACATTCAGTAAAAAATGTACGGATGGCTTTTCACTTCCTAGATTTTTTTTTTCTTTATCATAAGCCGTTGGCGTCAGTAGGCTTTATAGAAGCAAAGATGGGCTTGCCTCTTGCCTGTTATTTGGCATAGGTTTTTAGTTTTTTTAAAGGTATGATGAGAAAAAATATAACTACAATGATTAAACCAAAACTGGAATATGTAGAAGTAATATGGTCCCCTCACAGGAAAAAGCATGTGTTGAAATTGGAAAGAATACAGAGAAAGCAACTAAGATGGTGCCAGATTTGGAAGATAAAATAAAAATAAATGCAACTGACAACACTAAAAGAAAAAAGAGAAAGAGGAGATTTAATTACAATATATATATATATATATATATATATATATATATATATATATATATATATATATATATATATATATTGCAGTATTTGCTTCCAACCCTTCCCCGTAAAACTCTCCTACTGCCACGACTAGTTTAAGAAGAAGAGGCCGTGCTTGAGGCTTTGGGCGCGGGCGTGGCCTTGGTCGTGATCCCTATCCGGTTTTGTTTGGGGATCCATCTACGCAGAGCCCTGTGATGCCAAGGCATCAGGGAGGCCTGATTGATTAAATGACGGGTGCAGGGCAAAGCCCACGGGACCCCTGCAACTTGAATGGTGTGGGAGGATCCCCTCGCCCTACTTTAATTCTGAGGGTGGCCGAGGGGTTGCAGAAGCAGCACCTACTCGCCAAACCAGCTCGGGTGTAAATCTCTGGCGGGTTCTGCGTGTTGGCTCTTGGAACATACTAACTTCCTCAGAGGACCACCGACTGCCTCATCTATCAGAGGAGCTCAGTAGGCTGAGGATGGATATAGTAGGACTCTGAGACGAGGAGGCCTGGAGATCAGTAGTAGAGGTTTTACCTACTACTGGTCCGGCATGAGCAATGGTGCCCATTTTAATAGAGTAGTTATAGGCATCTCTAGCAGACTGCAGCCATCCGTTGTTGAGATTATTGAGGTTGATGAGCGTATAATACGATTGAGACTGAAGCACACCTGGGACTTCATGTCTCTTGTTGCAGTATACGCTCCTACTGAAGTGAGTGGGGCTGACGAGAAAGAGATGTTCTACGGTATACTTGACTCTGTTCTGGATCAGTGCTCCCGCCGGGACACACTTATTGTCTTGGGCGACTTCAATGCTGCCACTGGCACTGAGAGAGCTGGCTACGAGTTATGTGTTGGTCCTCATGGCTCTGGTACCAGGAACACCAACAGCAAAATTCAGAAGGTTGAGAATTGCAGGTTCTTGGTATCAAAGACCAGAGCTGCACCGCTGTACTTGGCAATGCCAGAGGGGTAGGTAAGGAGATCGATCACATCCTCGTTAGTACTCGTTGGAAGATCCTCCAGAACTGCCGAGTTCTTTGCAACTGACCACAGGCTTGCTGTTGCAGCACTCAAGCTTCATGTCAAGTCCAGAAAGATATCAAGATGTGATCACAATGTGTTCCATCTTGAAAAACTGAAGGACTCGACATGTGCTCATGAGGCGGTGGCCGAATGGTCAGAGCATGGAGTTGGAGAACTCGATAATCCGAGTTCGAATCTCGCCGGAACCTGGTCATTTTTTCAAGCTATCGTCAAATGGCCGAAGAAACCCACATGCTGCTACTCAACCCTGTCTTCGACTACGAGTGCATCAGAGACTTCAGGGGGCGGCATGAACCTCTACAGGCGTCACTTAAAAAATACTGCCTGCATCACTAACGGGCGAGAGCCAACCATCGACATCACGGCTCTCAATAACTCCTACAGGGCATCAGAGGCCTGCAGAAGATTACCTACAGGTGCTAGAGGCCATGACATAAAAAAAATGCAGTAACAGTCCCAAATCGGTTTGAAGTACTCGACGCCCTAGAGAACCCGGTAGAACTGTGGGATACCTTCAAACGTGAAACTCTTGAGGCTGCCAGAAGGTGTGGTGGGGGGCGTCCGAGGTCATGGAGTAGGTTCGCTTCGGCGGAGACGCTGGATAGTATAGAAAAGAGTCGTACTGCTAGGCTGGTTGGTAGCCGGGATCAGTACAGGCTCTTCTGAGGAGAGACAAGGAGAGGTATGTCAGGAGTTTCGCTGAGGATGTTGAGAGTCATTTAAATGTTAATGACCTTAAACCTGCTTATTGAGCCCTGAAGAAGCTCCGCTCCAAGTCTACATCTCAGGTAAGTGCTATTCGAACTGCCGATAGTTGCCTCGTATCAGACATGGATGAGCAGA
>JAPQNM010000038.1:305438-426048 GCA_029783475.1 Metacarcinus magister | reverse complement strand
TACTTTCATGAGATTCATGATGACACTGACCTCATCAGTGGCTGCCACCGAGTGCCGACCATTTTTTTTATGGCGGCCACTGACCACTAAAAGTGCCTCGTGTGAACCCGGCCTTATAAGGAGTTTCTTCAGCTTGTTCCATTGCACGACACCACCACTGGACAAGACATCTTTGACGCCGTGCTTCAGTGTGTGAAGCAACACTCCTTCGGCCTGTCCCGTCTCGTGTACGTGATTACCGACGGTGTCCCAGGAACGACAGGAAGGCTGCAAGGCAAAAACATTCTATTCACAGACATGTATTCGCACATCACCACCTTTGAGGTAAAGCTGCGCTTGTGAGAGGTTCAACTGGCTGTTGGTCAGTTTATATATTTTCCTCGTATTGCGGCTTATGCACCTGATGACGTGGACCTGAACACTTGTGTTGGTGTTGTTACTTCTTTGCAAGAGGAATTTGCCTCCCGTTTCACAGGTGTCAGGCCACTGGCTCTGGGCTTCAAACTGTTCACCTTCCCCTTTTACTTGCCTGTGGACGGAGCTTCTGCCCCCCTACAGTGAATCACTTCTCCATGGCAAACAGCACCAACCATTTCACTAATTTGCATGTCTCTTGATAAAACGGTTTTCTGCAGTCACTCATTTGTATGTTTTCAATAAGTTTCTAGTAATCAAGTCACTGGCTTGCCTGCTTTTGTAAATTTGTTTGTATATTGTCATGAACTGTTTTCTCCAGTCAATGATCTGCATGCTTTTGTAATCTAATCACTGGTTTGCCTTCTTTTCTACAAAAGTTTTGTACATTGTCACTTTTGGGTTCTGTTTGGCACTCCAGCCTGCAGGCTACTCCTAGAAGCTTTCTCCGCCCCTCGCACTGAAAAGGTTGCAGACCCTTGGAGTAGAGGTTGGGGTATCTGGGTTTAGTTGAGAAAAAATATTATTCACTGGCACTGAAATAACTACAGGGTGGGTGAGAGAAGAGGAGGAGGTAATTATGCTAGATGAAGGAACAAGGGGAGTGGGAGAGGAAGCGGTGTGAGTGGAAAAAAGAAGGATGGGATGTAGTAGCAGGAGATTTAGTGTTAGTCGTGGTCTGTTGGGTGTTAATAGAGATGCGCTGAGAGAGAAGAACCTGTTGGAAGCCACAGAGATGGGCTTCTTGTCTAGCTTCTGTGAGTGTTCAAAGTGGAGGGTAGCAACATCTGCTTAAAATTTGTAAGCAGCCTCAAAAGAAGACATTATGTTCTTGGGTGCAGTTTGCACAGAGGCGTCTTGTTGAGGGGTAGTTTATGCGGGTATGGCCAGGAAAGGCACAGAGGGGGCAGTGGATCTACAGTATTTTGGTGGATGTCCGAATCTCCAGCAGTTTTGACACTGACGTAGGGGAGGAACGTAAGGTTTAACTTTGAAGAAGACCACATCTATGTATACCCTGTCTGGAAGATCTTATCCTTTGAATGCAATTCTTGCAATATTTACTGGATAGTTGCGATGGCCACGAGGATTAATGGTAAAGCAGGACATGAGTGATATCATGTTCGTCTGTAATCAGTTCAAAAAGGTCAAGAGAATAGTCAGACCAACTGACTCCGTCTGGGGAGATTTCATTGGGAATGAGAATGGTACCAGTATAAGTGTTGAGTTGAGTATCAGGGGGACACTGGGAATGGTTTCCCATCAAGGTCTTTTAGAGTGAGCATTGCTTCAGCTTCGGATTCTGAGTCAACAATTACTAGGCGAGATCCGTCAGGTCATGTGTGATTTTTTAGTATGGATCATGAACAGGGATATGGAAGTATTTGTTCCATCAGCGAGGACCAAAGAGATTGGATATATAAAGGTGATTAGTGGTAGTGGATGGACGTGGGCGAGCGTGAGAGGAAGAGGGAACAATCTGAGTTATAGAAGAGGAAGAGGCCAGAGTAGAGAGTTGGTGAGTGATTATACCTTTTGGTGGTATATATGGTTATAAGGGGGTTATACTAGAGGAAGATACAGATGTGGAAGTAGGGGTAGGTGTCGGGGTTTGAGAAATAGGTAAAAGAGAAGGTGGAAGAGACGGGGGAGTTGACAGGTTGCTAGTTAGAGGCGTTTTCAGAGCCGTGATCAGAGGCGTGTCCTTGTCAAAGCCAGGGAAATCGGGGAGAAGAATTTTTTGAGGTGCATTCCCCAGTGCACCTGATAGTTTTGAATTTTCCTAATTGACCACGGTGAACCGAGTGTCAAGGGGGGATGTAACTGGTCTGCTCCCCATAATCCCCATGGAGAGTATGGGCAATGAAAAAGGGAGTATAAACCTTGCCCATGGCACCCTCAGGCCGTTCATGCCTTTTATCCTCTCAGCAAGGCTCTTACACTTTAGGAAAGAAGGGGATAGTGAGAGGTTAAGAAGAAGAGATAGATGAAACAAGGTGTAGTAAAGCTAGAAAAAGTGAAAAGGCCAAGCGAAAATTGGTTGGACCAGAGATTGAAGTCCAAAGCTTCACAGCATTAGACCTTAATCTCTGGTCCTTAAGCCCCTCCACAACGGCAATGGGCTTGGAAACGGAAGGAGATACATAGATAGAAAACGGTAATCAATACCCATTTCAGGATTCGGGCGATAAAGGAGTTTGGAATCTACGAGCGGTGGGCTTTGGATCAGATGCCTAATATGACGCACTGCCTGAAGACCCCGAGGAAGATCAAGTTTCATGAGCCATTTTCATTAGCTAACCTCTGGGTGAGTATGTGTGTGTGTTTGTGTTTCTACTTGTGTGTGTGTGTGTGTGTGTGTGTGTGTGTGTGTGTAATTCACTGTACAGTCTGCTGCTGGTCTCTCTCGTGTGTATGTGTGTGTGTGTGTGTGTGTGTGTGTGTGTGTGTGTGTGTGTGTGTGTGTGTTTACTATGGTCTGGAGGATCACGCGCTGTACTCGTGATCGTCCGCTATTACCCTCCCTGAAGGAACTCAGAGCTCATAGTGACGGATCTATGGGTAATGCTGAGACCTTTCACACATCATACAATCCCATCCCCTTGATCAAGGAGTACAGTAACCACTTCTTGTCAGGGAAAAATCCTTAGCGATCTGAGCGAGATTCGAACCCACACATTGCCGGTTAAAGGACGAGTACAATAACCACTGACCCTATAGTCTGGCTAGCCTTAGAGTGCGGCTGGGGTGTTCCGGTCGTGGGGAATAACCGTCCTACAGCGGTGCCACGTGTCTTTTAATCCGCATTGTAGAAATGTTTTAATGTAAGTAAAACCATGGCAGACATGATCAGGAAATATGCATACACGTTGATTCATAGTATTATAATGTATGAAGAAACAATAAACCTATAATGGATAAGATATATATAAACATATAAAGAAACGTGGCATACATATTTTACAGTGTTGCTAATAAAAAGCAGTACCTATTAATGAATTTCCCTTTCGTTCTGGATAATGCATCTTATCACTCAAGAAAACTTCACATATGACATATGATGTTGCCAGATACACGATTCGGGCCTGATAAATTTTTTAAAATACGAAATTGATTTGAATTTGCGCGGCAAATCTCTACACGTGGCACCGCTGTAGGACGGTTATTCCCCACGACCGGAGCACCCCAGCCGCACTCTAAGGCTAGCCAGACTATAGTGTGTGTGTAAAGGTGCGTCCACACGGGTCGAATACTGTTCGTCGGCCAAACACTGTTACCATATCATATGGCGTAGTAGGATAACGTCATAAACGTAAAGTCGAGGAAAACTGATCTGGCAACAAACAGTGCTACCAGATCAGTTTTACTCGATTCTATGTTTATGACGTCATCCTACTACGCAGTATGATATAGTAACAGTGTTTGTCCGACTAACAGTGTTAGACCGTTTGGACGCACCAATAGATACATATGTGATGGTGTTTGACCTTTAGCTTCAGTTTAGAGTAATTCAATTATAAATATGTACGAATATTTGATTTCTGTTGAATTGCTGATGGAACTTTGGGTGTTAGTTCGTTGGTTCCTATGTAAGGGTCACTTCTATGTAGGGTCACTAGTTTACTCTTATTATTATTCAGACTGAACAGGTCCATTTCATTATCCTATATATGAATGATTTTTATGTTTCTTTTAGGGTGTGTTCCTCCTGCTTGCGGTTGGCGCTGTATTGTCTACTGTAGCTCTCTGCTGGGAGCTCATTCCGTTCCTCCATCTGCATGACGGCTCTTCGTAATAGCTACATATTTTGTTTAACATATTTTTGTTTATATAACCTATTCCCTGGTCTTTAAATAAGTTTATGTAGTAGTAATGATTTGTTCCTGTTCCTCTTGGAGAATATATGATTACTAATGTCTAATAAACCGAGTAACAAAAAAAATTATTTCCCTGTTATTGTCTCTGGGTGTCACGCAAATTTGCATTTAGTTAGTTCTGTTGTGCTTATTATTAACTGATTATTAACTTATGTTTTGGTTAATTTTGGATCTAACTACATAGTTTTAGCGGGCACGCTCGCTTGTGTAAGTGTGTTTTTCATTGCGTGTATGTGTGGGTGTGCATGGCTGTGTGTGTTATTCCCCATGGTCTGGATGATCACGCGCTGGACTCGTAATCGTCAGTCAATACCCTCCCTGAAGGAGCTCATAACTCATAGAGGCGGCTAAGACCTTTCACACATCACACACACCCATCCCCTTGCTCAACGGGGACAATAACCATTACCTGTCAGTGAAAATTTCTTCTCCCGTGGGTCAGTGGTTGATAACCCATGGGAGCAGGTGTGAGTGTGAGTCTGTGTGCGCGTGTGTGTGTTGTCATGACCAAGTACCACCACTGCCTTTACTCATCCTTACCTTTCGCATAAATCTGACCTAACATGAGGCACGTCTCCAACAACACCCAGGGACTCACAAAATCGCCACCCAAGAACTTTTAATTTTCAAACACAGTTTCTGCTTATACGACATTGACTTATCTTCTACAAAGATCATAACAATTCAAATTATGTAAAATATACAAATTCCCCTTATTCCCGAACTATACTCGCCCCGCTATAAGATGGCGAAAATGCGACCCCAGCACTCCTCCGCATCCGAACGCACAGGATTGGCTGGTGGGTTTGAAAGTAAAGAGTCTTTTTGGTCAATCTAGGATGATTATATCCATTCCACCCTGGTAATGTGGTTCACTTGTTTTGTTTCTTTGATTTTATTTGCGAACACTCTCTCTCTCTCTCTCTCTCTCTCTCTCTCTCTCTCTCTCTCTCTCTCTCTCTGTCTCTCTCTCTCTCTCTCTCTCTCTGTCTCTCTCTCTCTCTCTCTCTCTCTCTCTCTCTCTCTCTCTCTCTCTCTCTCTCTCTCTCTCTCTCTCTCTCTCTCTCTCTCTCTCTCTCTCTCTCTCTCTCTCTCTCTCTCTCTCTCTCTCTCTCTCTCTTTCCGAAATCTATGTGCAAGGTGTCCTCCCTCCTCGAGACGGTCTGCATAGAAAATCCGACAAATATAGCTCTTGGGGGGTCATGCGTAATCGGAAAAATTATACCAAATCTGGTTTCATCGCAGTCTGTAAATATTCATCGCACATTAGCTGGGAGCAATATATTGCATGTGATGCATGGTACTATCAAAGAAACCCATATGCAGATAATCAATCGTCTGCATGTGCATTGGGGACTTCAGGATTCGGCGTGAACCTCCACAGGCATCACTTGAAAAATACTGCCTGCACCACTAACGGGCGAGGGTCAACCAACATCAACATCACGGCTCTTAAAAATGTATACAGGGCATCAAGAGCCCTGCAGTAAATAATCTACAAGTGTTATAGGCCAAAGATAAAAATCTGCTGAAACTCATGCCCTTATATTTCTGCCCGTAATCATGCTAAATCTATTCTTCAACTTACTAAAAACTCTTTTATCAAAAGAAAATGTCAACATTTTTCCAATTCTAGCTCTTCTCGTGATTTCTGGAATCTAACCACTAATATCTCTAACAATTTTACTTCTTCATCTTTTCCTCCTTTACTTCAATCAGATAGCTGCACAGCTATCTCTTCTCTCTCTAAAGCTGAGCTCTTCGCTCAAACCTTTGCTACCAACTCTACTTTGGATGATACTGGGCATATTCCTCTTACTCCTCCACCCTCTGACTACTTCATCTCTAAAATTAAAATTCTTCATTATGACGTTTTCCATGCCCTCACTGGCCTTGATTCTCGGAAGGCTTACGGTCTGGATAAAGTCCCTCCAGTTGTTCTCAAAAACTGTGCTTCCAAACTCACTCCCTGCTTGATCAAGCTCTCGTCTTGGTGTAACTTTTCGCAACATAGTTTGTCATTCTTAAAAGTTGTGGTGATGTTCCTTGTAACCTCAAGCCAGCCGTGTGTGTGTGTGTGTGTGTGTGTGTGTGTGTGTGTGTGTGTGTGTGTGTGTAAGTGTGTGTAAATGTGTAATCTTTAAAGCCACTGCTAACCAATTTCATACCGCAAGAAATAAAAAAAACAATGTAAACAGAAAAAATATATAAACAACATCATTATAAGGAATCAGATCCTATTACAGGAGCCAAACCATGGAATCAAACACCATAAAGTCGTCCTCTAAAGTCTAAACACTACTGAATTATACAACACGACATGGAGGCAGACTTGTCGTCACACATTAAAAAACGACAACACGCTCGTTAGTCACCACAAATTACGAAATTTCAGTGAAGGGATCAGGTATATTATAGTATTAAGTGTGAATAGCGGACACACACACACTCTCTCTCTCTCTCTCTCTCTCTCTCTCTCTCTCTCTCTCTCTCTCTCTCTCTCTCTCTCTCTCTCTCTCTCTCTCTCTCTCTCAGAGTGTGTGTGTGTGTGTGTGTGTGTGTGTGTGTGTGTGTGTGTGTGTGTGTGTGTGTGTGTGTGTGTGTGTGTGTGCTATTTTGGGATTTTTGCTACGAATAACCTGGAGAGAGAGAGAGAGAGAGAGAGAGAGAGAGAGAGAGAGAGAGAGAGAGAGAGAGAGAGAGAGAGAGAGAGAGAGAGAGAGAGAGAGAGAGAGAGAGAGAGGAGAGAGAGAGAGAGAGAGAGAGAGAAGAGAGAGAGAGAGAGAGAGAGAGAGAGAGAGAGAGAGAGAGGAGAGAGAGAGAGAGAGGAGAGAGAGAGAGAGAGAGAGAGAGAGAGAGAGAGAGAGCGAGAGAGAGAGAGAGAGAGAAGAGAGAGAGAGAGAGAGCAGAAAGCGAGAGCGAGAGAGAGAGAGAGAAGAGAGAGAGAGAGAGAGAGAGAGAGAGAGAGAGAGAGAGAGAGAGAGAGAGAGAGAGAGAGGAGAGAGAGAGAGAGAGAGAGGAGAGAGAGAGAGAGAGAGAGAAAAAAAAAAGGTCCGTGTTGGTGTACAATAAACTTTCATAGTGGGTGAAATTTTGCATAATAGGCACCATCCATGGAAACTTTGAACATAATTCCTACCTCGGCGAGAAAGTATAACACACTGAGGTGAATATACGTACCTGTCTAGTGAGAAAATACTGAACCTCCTACTATTATTACTACTATTACTGATACTACTACAAATACTAATACTAGTTTTAATATTAATACTACAAATACTAATACTACTGCTACTACTTCTATAATCTCCCTGCATGTAAATCTTATCACAATATATATTAGTGACTTAGACAAAAAAAATTTACTGACATCAGGACATAAAAAAAGTTAGCGCTAAGATTACATACAGAGGGTGTGTGTGTGTGTGTGTGTGTGTGTGTGTGTGTGTGTGTGTGTGTGTGTGTAAATATATATATATATATATATATATATATATATATATATATATATATAGACACACACACACACACACACACACACACACACACACACACACACACACACACACACAGGCGTGAGATGGCTTAGCACCATCTCGACCTCACACCTCAACCTGACGTCTGGTTGACCTCACACCTCAATCTGACGCCGATCTGTCTAGAGACAGACCGGGTAGTCAGTCACACATACATCCCCGCCACGAACACATACACTCTTCCCTCGCGTGTGCTTCTTAACAATAAACTGGAGTGAATGATATTCGGTGTTTCCTGTTTCCGGATTTAGTGTATAAGGAAACACTACAATTGGTGACTCCTGCACTGACTCAAATTCCCAGTGCCACGACAATGGAGATGGAAAATACACACCTTCGCCTACCGGTGTTCACATACGACGTAGATACATGGTTTATACACCTGGAGGCGATATGGAAGGATTCCCCAAGCATAACGGATTCACACAAGTTCCAAGCTGTTGTCAATGCTATCCCTTCTGATATCGAGGCCCGCATCTCTACAGTGCTCACAGCAACCCCCGAAAACGCCAAGTATAAGGCGGTGAAGGCTGCCCTAATTCAAGTCCTCGGGAAATCGGCCGAGGCGTACCTGGCTGAGTTGGACACACTGCAGTATGACGGAGGTCGTCCTTCAGCATTCCTCTCCCGTATGCAAAACCTGAATAGAGCTGCGGGCTTCCCATTCTCGGAGGCCATGCTCCGTTATCGTCACACCAGTCTCATGCACCATTCCATCCGTGTGCAATTGGCAAGTATTAGAGGCACTATCAGCATCCAGGAGTACTCACAGCTCGTGGACAACATTCACGAGGTGCATAACTCATGACCACATTCCCCTCTGCCTCCTCAACGCCACTGTACCTGCAGCCACTCCCCCGCACCAGTGGCATGTACCCAAGGCAATACCAACGACGGTTTCACAGGGCTACGCAATACTCTTCAGGTACGCGGTGAGCAAGGGAACCATGTTCACGCCCTTGCCCATAGTTCTCCCATGGACGGGCGCCTCGCCGAGATGGCTTCACAAATACAGCGTTTGGAGAGGGCCGTGGCAAGCCTACACACACCTGGGAGACAAAAGTACTGTTATTATCATGCTCGTTTCGGTACTGCTGCCAGGAATTGTCAACCACCATGCTCATATTCGGGAAACGGGGTACGGGGTGGTTGGTGAAAATGTGCTTATCCTCCGTTCACACCAGCTCCCCCGTCGAATGTGGCCCCTATTCCCACTGAACACCAGTAGCCACGCTGATCGCCTCCTCCAACTATACTCTGAGTGTCGTCTCCCCTCACGCCCAATCTTCTGCAGCGCCTCCACTTACTTCGTCGCTTCCCTCCAGCCGCAGGACGCTACTCTGGGTAGCCGAGGTGAGTGTGCTGCTGTCCACAGATGAAGACCGCTTCTCCCCGCCGCCCCGCACCGCGTACGACCTCCTGGCCGCCAATAACACTCCTATAGCCTCCTACGGAAATCAAACCTTCCGCCTCTCCTTCACGCCATCCTCGCCCTTCATCTGGTCCTTCGTGGTGGCCGAGGTGAACCAACCTATACTCAGGATGGACTTCCGCCACCACCTGGAAGGCAACCGATGGCCAGCCTCCAGCCCCTGCGCCCACCACCGCCGCGACCCACGCACTTCCCACCGGAGCTCAAAACAGCTACACACCTGTTCCTGCGGACCGATGCACTCAAGAGCCCTCTGGACCCGCCATACATAGGACCCTATCATGTCTTCGCATGCTCGGACAATCATGCTACCATTGAGATCACGGGACACCTTTATCTTACGTTGTGGGACAAGGTGAAAATTGCCCATCTGCCCCTTCCACGCCCACCCCCTTTGCATCCACCACCCCTTCCTCCTGCCTCTCCCAATCCTCCCCCTTCTCATCCGCCACCCACTCCTCCCCTTCCTTCACTCCTACACCCCCGCTTTGTCACTCTCGCGACTACAGGAAATCCAACTCCCCCCTCCCCGGACAACTGCCCCCCCCCCACCCCCACCCCGCGGCGAGACAGTGCTGGTGGCAGCCTCACCAGCCTGTCTGTCTCAGCTTCCCCCTAACTCGCCCCCCTTACCCTACACTCACTCTTCTCCTAGCCAGGCCTCTCTCGATTCACGCATCAATATCCGCCCACCACCCACCCCCCCCCCTTCCCCTCGGCCGCCTCTAGATTCTCCTCCCGCAGGTCAGCTGGCTCCCGTGGAACACCTGGCCGCCTACGCGTCAGACGATGGTAGGACGCGGTCCGCCTCTCCTGTTATCGCCGACTCTCCTTCCAAGCCCAGCGATGCAGAGCAGTCCCTGGACGCTTTCTTCCCCCAGGACTACACAACGCGTTTCGGGAGAGTCGTTCAACGCCTGGAGTTCTTCAAGGCGCCTTAAAAACTAGCAGAAACGCCGCTGTTAGGGTGCCATGCCCACTTCACATGCCCTCTGCGTAGGGTTCCAAATTATTTGTTATTATTTGTGTGCGAGGGGGAGTGTAGAGGCGCCCTACTTACCTTTTGGACTTAGCGCCATCTCACACCTTGACCTGACACCTCAACCTGACGCTGATATGTCTAGAGACAGACCGAACAGTCAGTCACACATACACCCTCGCCACGAACACACACACTTTTCCCTTTCGTGTACTTCTTAACAATAAACTTGAGTGAACGTTATTCGGTGTTTCCGGATTTTGTGTATAACGAAACACTACACACACACACACACACACACACACACACACACACACACACACACACACATACATACATACATACATACATACATACATATTGTCAGGGCCGAGGTGACTACCAATCAATATTATCTTTTTATAGAGTTGTGGGGAAGAAAAATCATGGAGTATGATACCCCGAATATATTTACACACACACAAATAGCAAACAATAGGCTAGAAGCCAAAATAAATCACCAACGACGAACTGCTCGTAAACAATTACCAGAGCAGGGGTATGACACCCAAATAACTCCCTGTACAGCTGTTTTGAGGGTGAGATGCGTGACAGCAACGCTCGGCAACGTAGATTGCTCCTCAGACAGCAGGGAGGGTCGAATGGTGTAGGTACAGTTGAAGGGCACACTGGAAGGGAGCCCAAGTCTCCAGAAATGCCTTCGGAATGTTGAGAAACCAGCAGCAGGTGGTGAGGTGTTGTCAGGTGTGAGAGCTGAGGCGTTCTGTCCTTCTCCAAGCCGGTGGCGTGGAGTTTGGCTCGGTTAGACTACCCCCCTACCCCTGGACAAGGGGGTGGGGTAGTGGCGGGGAAAGCTGGTGAACAAGCGCCGGCAGACGAGAGTGGTAGTTCAACCACTAATTAGGGGAAGACGAGGCAGGTGCAGTTCCTCACATATATATATATATATATATATATATATATATATATATATATATATATATATAATATATATATATATATATATATATATATATAATATATATATATATATATATATATATATATATGTACATATATTCAAATTCAAATTCAAATATTTTATTCAGCCCTAATATTACATACAAACTTATTTACTACAAGAATAATATAATTCCGAGGCTGGACCCGTTAAATGATAAAAATTTTTACAGGCCCTAGAAATATTTTACCAAATAGTTTATCCTTGATATGCAGACCGCCAATACATACACACGCAGAAAAAATAAAACACGTATGGCGTACACATAAATGTAATACTTTATACCACACCTACTGTTATATAGACCTATACATACATACACACATGCAAATAATGCACAACATTTTCACTCATTCAGTATATAAGAGTACACGCAACACCACTTACTCATTCATTCAGTACATACATTTAAGCATACATACACAAATGTACATATCTACATATTGGTACATCTATAGTAATCCTTTTCCCATACTGAA
The DNA here is from genome assembly GCA_029783475.1 of Metacarcinus magister. Classification (NCBI taxonomy): domain Eukaryota; kingdom Metazoa; phylum Arthropoda; class Malacostraca; order Decapoda; family Cancridae; genus Metacarcinus; species Metacarcinus magister. Next base: position 414,330 of record JAPQNM010000038.1, on the reverse strand, counting down.
GTCAATTATGAACACAATGTATAAGATTTATATCATACATATAAATAACCCTACACTAGCAAAATAACCAGCAACACGCAAATATTAATGTGAACATTATGTATAAATGCATTTATGAAGGATTATTATTACACCTGATATTGGTTTACTGTTCCATTCCTATCTAAAATAAACTTTTTTACTTTGATTTTAAAGGATACTTTATTATTAATATTTCTTAAATTTTGAGGTAAATTATTCCACTGTAAACAACCGAAGTACATAACAAACTTTTTTTGTGCTTCAAGTCTTGGAAATCTTGGTCTAATTTGTGAACTATTTCTGGTGTTTATTGAATGAATATTGGAAGTTTGGTTGAATGAAAACAAAGAATCTGCCTGCATCTGGCTATGAATAAATTTAAGGCATTCAAGGTGGTAAATATCCTTGACTGGGAGTATGTTAAGGTCATTAAAAATCGGAGCAGTGTGTTCATAAAATCCAACACTAGATATTGTTCTCAAAATTCTTTTTTGCATAATGACTAACTGGTGTACGATAGTGTTATTTGCCATTCCCCAGACTACAATACAATACTGAAGATAAGGATAAATCATTGTGTAATATAATGTTACAAGAACTTCTTTTGTTAGAAAATGTTTTATTTTATATAGAATGCCATTTGACTTTGCCAGTTTACTTGTAATATGGTTAACGTGTTCTTTCCAAGATAGTTTTTGATCTATGTATACACCGAGGTATTTAATTGCTGAGGTTTGATGGATGGTTTTATTGCAAATTTTAATTTCAATATCATTATGTATTGCCTTATTTTCAGAGAATATAAGATATTTTGTTTTATTGCAATTAAGAGACAATTTATTGGCCATTAACCAAGATGAAACAAGTTTTAATTCATGGTTCAAAATTCTTATAAGAGAGAGTAGATCAACATGAGAATAAGTAATATTAGTATCATCAGCAAAAAGGGTGAAATTAAAAATTTTTGAAGACTCAACAATATCATTAATATAAAGCAAAAATAGTAAAGATCCTAATGTAGAACCCTGAGGAACTCCTGAATCTATTTTGGCAAACTTTGACATTGAGTTATTAATTACTGTGCACTGAGTTCTGTCAGACAAATATGAGTTAAACCAATTATGACTTATATTTCTAATACCATAATATTGTAACTTTTTCAATAAAATACTGTGATCTAGTGTGTCAAATGCTTTCTGTAAATCTAAAAAAATGATAATAACAAATTTTCCATTGCCTAAATTCTGAAGTATTTCATCTATTAATTGTACTATGGCTAATTGTGGGGATAAATTCTTGCAGAAACCGAACTGGTTATTGGTCATAATATTATTTGTGTTAAGAAACTCAGTTAGCCTGTCAGACATTGGCCCGTTCATAAATCTTACTTAATGTGTTCAGGATGGAAATAGGCCGATAATTTGTTACATCATCTGACTTAACCCCTTTGAAGATAGGAATTATTTTGGCTACCTTTAGTTTATCAGGAAAAATTCCAATTTGAAAAAATTTATTAACCAGTTTTGACAGGCTGAGTGTCGTGAAAAATTAGACACCTGATATCACTTCATTTTTTCCTTAATATTTCCTTGTATGAAGTCTTATACATATATATATATATATATATATATATATATATATATATATATATATATATATATATATATATATATATATATATACAGTGGGACCTCAGTATACGACCTTAATCCGTTCCAGATCCTTGAACTTATACCAAAAAGGACGTATACCAAACCAATTTTTCCAATAAGAAATAAAAGGAAAATGAATAATCCGTTCCATTAAAAAAAATATCCTATTGTATTATACATTGATGGGGTTGTATACATTGATTTTAAACACTCCTAAATACTAAAATACGTACTGTACATAAATTAAATTCAATACAGTACAAAAGAAATTAGATGAAATACTGTAAATGAAAATTTAAACTCACTATTTTTTGATGGAAAAAAAAAAGTTGTAAATAAACTGAGCGACAGATGCAGTGTATCATGCCAACGCGCGGCTACTAGTGACCAAAAGGATGGAGATTATTCCATACGTTTATCATTGACTTTGCGTGTATTATATATATCCTAAACAATTTAATACTTGCATACAATTATAAGGAAAATAAAGTAACATGATTTTATCATTAAATACAAAAATATAAACAAAAAACACTTTGATTGATGAATTCAAGACTTTCATGGAAGTCCCACAAACGCAAGTAGAAAAGACATGTGACCCAGAGAGAGAGAGAGAGAGAGAGAGAGAGAGAGAGAGAGAGAGAGAGAGAGAGAGAGAGAGAGAGAGAGAGAGAGAGAGAGAGAGAGAGAGAGAGAGAGAGAGAGAGAGAGAGAGAGAGAGAGAGAGAGAGAGAGAGAGAGAGAGAGAGAGAGAGAGAGAGAGAGAGAGAGAGAGAGGAGAGAGAGAGAGAGAGAGAGAGAGAGAGAGAGAGAGAGAGAGAGAGGAGAGAGAGAGAGAGAGAGAGAGAGAGAGAGAGAGAGAGAGAGGAGAGAGAGAGAGAGAGAGAGAGAGAGAGAGAGAGAGAGAGAGAGAGAGAGAGAGAGGAGAGAGAGAGAGAGAGAGAGAGAGAGAGAGAGAGAGAGAGAGAGAGAGAGAGAGGAGAGAGAGAGAGAGAGAGAGAGAGAGAGAGAGAGAGAGAGAGAGAGAGAGAGAGAGAGAGAGAGAGAGAGAGAGAGAGAGAGAGAGAGAGAGAGAGAGAGAGAGAGAGGAGAGAGAGAGAGAGAGAGAGAGAGAGAGAGAGAGAGAGAGAGAGAGAGAGAGAGAGAGAGAGAGGAGAGAGAGAGAGAGAGAGAGAGAGAGAGGAGAGAGAGAGAGAGAGAGAGAGAGAGAGAGAGGAGAGAGAGAGAGAGAGAGAGAGAGAGAGAGAGAGAGAGGAGAGAGAGAGAGAGAGAGAGAGAGAGAGAGAGAGAGAGAGAGAGGAGAGAGAGAGAGAGAGAGAGAGAGAGAGAGAGAGAGAGGAGAGAGAGAGAGAGAGAGAGAGAGAGAGAGAGAGAGAGAGAGAGAGAGAGAGAGGAGAGAGAGAGAGAGAGAGAGAGAGAGAGAGAGAGAGAGAGAGAGAGAGAGAGGAGAGAGAGAGAGAGAGAGAGAGAGAGAGAGAGAGAGAGAGAGAGGAGAGAGAGAGAGAGAGAGAGAGAGAGAGAGAGAGAGAGAGAGAGAGAGAGAGAGAGAGAGAGAGAGAGAGAGAGAGAGAGAGAGAGAGAGAGAGAGAGAGAGAGAGAGAGAGAGAGAGAGAGAATTATAAGACCTGACCTATGGAAGCCCCTGCGCTGTTGTCTGCAAAAACATTGTGACGTCATGATGGTCAGTCATATGGTAGTCGCCGCCGTGAGAGGAAAGCCAATCGAGGTCACGATCCTTTTGTTCAAGAACTTTTACAGAATCTCCAATTTCTGCAGCTCTGTGCTTCAAAATAACATGCCCAGCAGGTGTTGTGCGCCTCGTTGCAATGGAAATTACCCTACTGGTCCTAAAGTGGCTATATTTTCTTTCCCAAAGGAAGAAATATTGGCCCGCGCCTGGACTCTAGCTATCAAGAGGAATGATTTTAAACCTAATCAGAACAGCAGGGTAAGTACTTCTATATTATAGCATCACTTTTATAATTGGTGATATTCCAGTGCATTTCAAGATTATTATAACGTAAGGTAGTGTACATATTGTTTATATTGAGAGATAGGTAAAATTTTACATCTACACCAAAATGGCGTTTGTTTACATCTTCGTCTCGGGACTAAACCTCGTCCAACTCCCTACTTTTGGTCATAGAAAACATTTGATAGCTTCTATATTAATGTAACCTAACAAAACAAAACCTAACCAAACCTTAACCTACATTCACAAATAACAGAACCTTGTTTATGGGTTTGGCGTTTGGTGCTGGATATAATATGTTTGCACATGTAAGTTTTAAAACTCTAGGTTGAAACATCAAAAAGACTTTAGTTTGAATAAATAAAGATAAATAAGAAGACAAATAAATTAATAGATATATAAATAAAATGGCTTCTAATACTACATTTCTACTTGCTTCGTGGAATGTCGTATGAGATTAACATGAAAAAAGCCGTCCAACTGAAGCTGGCTTGCAATGCCCGATGTTTGTAAGAGTTGTGTAGGCAGCCATACTAATGAACAATAAATAAATGAATAAATTAATAATTAAAACATTTATAAACCCTTATTCAGACAAAAATTGAACGCATTAACTAGTCTCCATGAATACTAAACAAATGATACTTTTGCCTCAAGAAATATAGATAGATGAATAATTGTGATCAATGCTAATATTTATAAATGTACTTACAGGTATGTGAACTACACTTCCATGACGATGACATAGAAAGGGAGACTTCATACTTTGACGAGAGAACTGGAAGGAAGCTTACGGTTAAATTAGGCAAACCAAGGCTTCGTAAAGGAGCAGTTCCCACAAAGTTGCTTAACTGTCCCTCATATCTCTCAACAACGACCACTTTGCGAGAATCACCTGATGTAAGGAAATGCAGGAAAGAAGAAGCAGCAATTCAGTATGCAATTGTTGAAAGTGTTGCTGATGAGTTACAGCATAGACAGCACAGAACATTTGAGACAACCGATGAATTGATAAATAAACTAAAAAACCAAGATAAATACTGGACAATAGTTAAAGAGCAGGAATCAGTGTTGATATGCCACATTGCACGCATGCCTCATCCGAAAATAACATTGTCTCTAACAATTGATAATAGTTGTGCAGTGAAGGTATTTTTAAGTCAAGTTGAGGTGCAGAAATTGGGTGACTACAGCATTCCAGATTTTATCAATGACATTAATTCTCTTGAGGACTTGTTATCTAACCTAAAAAATGTGACACTGAAGAACCAGCTTCTAATCCTGGCAGAGTAATTTTTTTATTGCAACTTGTAATATCTGTATTGTCACTTCTACAAGAACAGTCATCTAAACATGTGAATACATTGAAAGTAATGTCTGAACAACTTCACTTAATGACCCTAAAACAACTGGACTATTCATCAGAATTCATGGTGTTTTCATCCCTGCTATATAACTGTTCCCCCCAAGCTTACAGGTTATTGAGGGAAAGTGGACAATTAATCTTGCCTTGCTACTCTACTATTAGAAGACTGACACTATCACACAATTTGAGCCCAGCAGCTGAACAACATAATAGCAACTTTCTGAAGTATATCAAGAATAAATTTAAAGTTTTATCACAAAGTGACATAACGGTAACACTAATGATTGATGAAATTCACATTAAACAGTATTTTGATTACAAAGGTGGTAATGTAGTTGGGACAGCTTTCAACAGTACTGAAGCTGCAAAAAGTGCATTTGTCTTTATGTTAAATAGTCTGTCCTCAAAATTTAAAGATGTTGTTCACATATTGCCAGCTAAAACTATGAATGCAGAAAGCCTGTTCAATATCATAAAGCGGGTCATTATTGGGTTAGAGCAGATAGGTTTCAAAGTAATATGTGTCATAACAGATAACAACTCCATCAATAGGAAAGCCATGTCATACTTCCACTCGCCTCCAAAAAGTTCCACTGTATATCGTCATCCAGCACATGATTCAAGGCCTTTATTTTTTATGTTTAATGCAGTACATTTACTAAAATGTATTAGAAATAACTGGATTAATACAAGAAATTATACTAAGTCCATGCTATTTCCACAATTTCCCTCTGATGACGTAAATGATTCAGTAACTAGAGTTTGTAATGCTCCTTTCAATACTTTAAAGAAACTTCACTCGCTAGAAGCAGATTCCCTCCTTAAACATGCATATAAGCTTACACTTAAATCGCTGACACCCTCAAATCTTGAAAAACAAAATGTTAGTTTAGTTTTACAAATTTTCAATGAGTATACTATTAATGCATTACAAACTCTAGGGGAAGAACATAATTTGCCATATTATGAAGATGTTGCAAGCTATATACAAATAATCTATTTTTGGTGGACAATAATGAATGTCAAATCAACCTGTAAAGGTATTCGTCATAATAACAAATATTCTGCACCAATGACTAATGATAAGACTGATGAGAAATATTTATTCTTGCATTATTTTCTTAATTGGTTAAATCTTTGGGATGGCATGACAGAAATTACTGGGAAAACTGACCAATGAAACATTCACTGCTCTCAAACATACAACCACTGCAATATTACATGTAACAGATTATTGTATAAATGAACTGAATATGAAGTACATATTACCAGGTAAATTTCAAACAGATCAACTGGAGGCGAGGTTCGGCAAGTATCGGCAGCTTTCAGGTTGCAATTATAACATATCTGTTAGACAAGTGTTTGAGTGTGAAAAAAAATTGAGGATGATGTCAGTATTGAGGATACCGTTCCATAACCAAAGTGTTGATTTGAAAGATTTTGAAGAGGACAAATGGGAGAAAATGGAAAATAATGATTTACAATACATGCATAAGTTTGACATAGAGGTAACGAACGATGATATTGAGAAATGTATGGATTATCTCCAAGTTATAACCTATCTTGCTGGTTACTGTTGCTTTGCTGTGTCAAAGAAAATGAAGTGTGAGTTTTGCAAAGACTTACTAACTAATAATGAAGATATACATAGCCTTCCAGACAACCACAATTATATACAGGGTATTAGCAGAGGCGCTCTGCTTTATCCTGATGATTCTGTTGTCAATATTATTATGTATAACTATATAGTCATTACTAAACTTACTAAAAATTCAGAACTCGCTAAATCAAAGAAAATTAGCCTTGGAGATTACACTTAATGTACTGATAGAAAATGATGCTTTCCTCCCTTTAAATAATTGTGATGATGGCCATAGCATTGATAAAATTAAAAAAATGATACTGTGGGCTTCTACAAATGCTTTACTAAATAATTTTTGTGCGAAAGAGAACGATTTCATAAATCAAAACAAATCAGGGAAAAAAAGGAAGCTTCAGACTTTGACGTAGGGTAATGGCTGAGTCACATGTGAGTGTGTTTATGTTATATTATTTGGGCAATCTCTGTCTATTAACATTTCGGCCTTTTCTAAATTACTAAGTAAAGCTAGATTTAATGTACATTATCTTAGATGGCTTAGATTGATGTGGTGATGATTGAAGTTGGTGGATGTTAATGAGAATTGAAGTGGATTTTGTTAAAAGGAAAACTTGATGAAAAGGTTTGTGTAAGAAGAAATGTGGGTGCATGAACTGTAAATGTAAACAGTTTATTACACAGTTTATTATATTTATGGCTATATTCATGTTAATAAAATTTGGAATCCGCTTGTCAATTTTGTGACTTCTTATCCGCTCTTGCATTATGATTAGCTTGATCAAATGGACATTATTGAACCCTTTCTGTAACGGCGACGTCATTTTAGTATTATTCTAACTATAGTTAGACATTTTTATTCAGTTTTTAAAAGGCCTCTAACAATTACCCGGCTTCAAACTATTTTACGTAACCATTTATGCTACGATAGATTCTTCTTAAACTGCACAAACTCTTCTAAATACAGGTAGCATAACATTGCATAGATACGCCGAAACAGAAGGGGTTGAAAATATAAATCAAGTGTATATTTATAGCCTAGTTTCCACATAATTGATCAGGATGTTTATGTCAATAAAAGTTGGAAATCATGTCTATTTCAAAGATTATATAATAATCCACTCTTACATCATGTTTAGCCTAATGTAATAGGTATGGAGCTATATTATTTATTAATCTAGGCTTCACATACATTTTACGTATCGTATGTTTAAGATAAATGCAAGTGATAAGCGTCTACTGTAGGCCAGAGGACAGAGCCAGAGAGATGACTGATGCTGATGACGTCACGGCTACCCGCGCAGGCCTTCTCTCCAGGTGGCCTTGCCTATGGTCTCAAGGGAGGAAGGGAGGGAAGGACTATGCTCTCTCTCTCTCTCTCTCTCTCTCTCTCTCTCTCTCTCTCTCTCTCTCTCTCTCTCTCTCTCTCTCTCTCTCTGTGTGTGTGTGCATGTGTGTCTGTGTGCATCATTGTTACGTGTGAGTGGGGGGGGGGTGCGGGGTGAAGGGTTTAGGGTGTATAAGTAGCCTTCTGCACACATTTTAGAAAGTCCTTTATTGTTCTCTCTCTCTCTCTCTCTCTCTCTCTCTCTCTCTCTCTCTCTCTCTCTCTCTCTCTCTCTCTCTCTCTCTCTCTCTCTCTCTCTCTCTCTCTCTCTCTCTCTCTCTCTCACTCTCTCTCTCTCTCTCTCTCTCTCTCTCTCTCTCTCTCTCTCTCTCTCTCTCTCTCTCTCTCTCTCTCTCTCTCTCTCTCGCTTACGCTCTCTGCCTGTCGCTTGGTTGCTTCAACTGTGGGGGAACATAACCACGTTCAGAGGAGCTGCCGTTATGATCATAAGATAAGATGCTTTACGTGCAACATGTTTGGTCATAAAAATAAAAACTTTGCACACTATTATGAATAGGAAAATGGCAAATACTGTGCCGATAATTTTAGCAAAAAATTGTTGACGATCAAACACATCAATGCACAATCACTTCTAGCAAATTTTGATGAAATTAAGTTGATAATGAAAGCTAATGATGTTGACGTTCTTTGCATCTTTGAAACCTGGCTCCATCCTCACATAACTGACAACATAATATCAATTCCTATCTACAAGGTGTTCCGTAAAGACAGTGGAAGTGGAGGAGGAGTTTGTATATATATATATATATATATATATATATATATATATATATATATATATATATATATATATATATATATATGTAAAAGAAATGCTGAAAACTAATCCAATATATCTCAATAGTGTGAATCTTCCTGATGTCTGATGTTGAGGACACATATGTAACCATTCAGTGTAACATGTTACCAGCAATAATTATAGCATGTATTTACAGGCACCCAAGGGCCATCGCTGACTCATTTGATTACCTGAATGGCACACTGCAATCACTTGGACTCAGTAAGAAAAACTTTTATGTACTTGGTGATTTGTATGATAACGTAATTTCCCCAACAAATAAAATAAGTAAAATATTAAGTAATAATAAACTAAAACAGCTAATCGATAAGCCTACAAGAATAACAGACACATATCGGACTCTATTGGATGTAATAATTACAAACAACACAAGCCTTGTTATGTCACATGATATTCTTCTTTTTTCAATTGGGTATCATGAACTCATCTCAGCCAAGCTTAATATAACTAAACCTAAGAAACAACGAGTATTCCGAACCTTCCGACACCTTGCCAATTATTCAAAGGATAATCTCTGCACATCCCTTTTTGCAAAATCAAATAAACTAAATGAGATAACACTAACAAACGATGTGAACGCACAGTTAAAAATTTTCAATGGAACATTTACTCAGTGTCTTGATGATGTCGCTCCTTTTGTCACGAAAGAAATCCGACGACCTTTTGCACCTTGGCTGAATGATGAGGTTCGTGCCTCAATTGTTGAGAAAAATAACCTACATGCAAAATTGAAACTAGATCGAAGTAATATTGAGGTGCAACAAGTACTTAAGAATAAGAAGAAAGAACTCAGAATCTCTATCGATAAGGCAAAAAGTGAATTTTATCTTAATGAATTAAATAAAAATAAAGGAAATATAGCTGGCACATGGAGAACAATAAGGGACATTATACTTAACAAAGATTCTTCCAATGTATATAAATATGATAACATGCAAGAAAAGGCCGAAGAATTTAACAATTTCTTTGCTAATGTTGGTAAAAATACATTTGATATTTCTCAAGAACAACTATGTAAGAACCTAATTGATCCAGTAATCCACTACTCAAATAACAATGTCACTCATGGGTTCAGACCTCAACCAGTAGACGTTAATACTGTCATATTTGTAGTAAAACATCTAAATAATACAAAATCAAGTGATTCAGATGGAATATCGCTAACATTTGTTAAAGATTCCTTATATGTTATTGCCTTATACCTCACCTGCATAATAAATACATTCTTTGTAACAGGTGTTGTACCAACGGCCTGGAAACGTGCTACGGTGGTTCCTATTCATAAAAATGGAAACGTCAATAATGCTAGCAATTTCAGACCAATATCAATACTGCCCATTCTTTCTAAAATTATGGAAAAGATCGTTGCCTCCCAGTTAATAAATTATTTGGAGTTTAATAATCAGCTCTCCAACACACAACACGGTTTTCGGCTCAGACTCTCGACCGAAACTGCCCTGGCCACCATAACTGATAATATCTATAACAATATGGATAATAGAAAAATATCATTGCTCACATTATATGTGCTCACATTATATGACCTCTCCAAAGCATTCGACAGTGTCAGCCACTCAATACTGTTACGTAAGTGTTATTCCCTTGGTATAAGTACATTCTGGTTGAACGACTACTTAAGAGATAGAAAACAATGTGTAAAACTTAATGAAACTGTATCTTCTGAGGAAAAAATGACTTATGGTGTTCCACAAAGCTCCATCCTCGGTCCCATTTTATTTACTGTCTATGTAAATGACCTTCGGGACCACCTAGTGGATGGTACAGTAGTCCAGTACGCTGATGACACGCAGTTTCTTCATGCTGACAGTCTAAGCAATCTGGGAACACTTATTACTAAGGCAGAAACATCTCTTCTTGCTATTCAAAAGTATTTTCTAAGAAATGGTTTAATGCTAAATACTAAAAAAACTCAATGTATTTTTATAGGGAATAATCAGCTAATTTCACAGATTCCAAATGACACTGTTATACGGATGAATGACACGATTATCGTCCCAAGCACTAATGTGAAAATTTTAGGCTTACATTTTGATCAACACATGAATTTTGATATACACATAAATGAGTTTAATAGAAAAGTATTGGGCACTCTGATATATGTGAATAGATTTAGTGGATTCTTAAATAAAACAGCAAGAAAAATATGTATAGAGTCATTAGTATTAAGTATAATTAACTACTGTATAAAAATTTGAGGCACAACAAATAAGTTGCAAAAAGCTAAAGCCCAGAAACTACAAAACTTTGCAGCACGGGTTGCTGTTGGTGGCCTGAGGAAATTCAATCATGTGTCCCCAGCTTATGATGACCTTAAGTGGCTTAGGATAGGAAATAAGCATAAATTTGATGTGTTGGTGCATGTATATAAATCCCTATTTAAAATTTACCCTGAATGGCTCTGTGGATTTGATAAGGTCTCTGATGTAACTCGGGAACATACGAGACAGGAAAATAATCTCTATATACCGCGCCTCAAGACTGACACAGGGGCCAGATCACTCAAGGTTTTGGGCCCAACACTGTGGAATGCTCTGCCCAATCAAATTAAGTATGCTATTACATTACGCAAATTCAAGACTGACCTAATACATCACTTTAATAACCACAGTGTAACAAAATAAATCCTTTACTTATGTGCATGACTGATACATTTAAGCTTATTTTGAATATGTATCATAGTATTAATATTGTATATGTTGTATATAGTTGCTTTTTATGTATGTAATAACCACTACCCTGTGGAAATAAAATTGAATTGAGTCTCTCTCTCTCTCTCTCTCTCTCTCTCTCTCTCTCTCTCTCTCTCTCTCTCTCTCTCTCTCTCTCTCTCTCTCTCTCTCTCTCTCTCTCTCTCTCTCTCTCTCTCTCTCTGTCACTTTCTGTAAATAAACTTTAAATTGTGTTTATCAAAGTTTTCATTTATAACCAGAGAGAGAGAGAGAGAGAGAGAGAGAGAGAGAGAGAGAGAGAGAGAGAGAGAGAGAGAGAGAGAGAGAGAGAGAGAGAGAGAGAGAGAGAGCGGGGGGGTAGCGAAGGGCTAATGAGAATGAATGAGTGAGGTGAGGTGAAACATCTTCTCACACACACACACACACACACACACACACACACACACACACACACACACACACACACACACACACAGAGAGAGAGAGAGAGAGAGAGAGAGAAAGAGAGAGAGAGAGAGAGAGAGAGAGAGAGAGAGAGAGAGAGAGAGAGAGAGAGAGAGAGAGAGAGAGAGAGAGAGAGAGAGAGAGAGAGAGAGACACACACTGCCCTCAGGAATAAAGCAGACATCGTGGTAGCGGTGGAAACATTCCTGGCGGACAAGTGTGTTACATCATGTGACAGAATACCTGGCTACTGTCACTGGGTGAGACGTGACAGGACCACCGGTCAAGGCGGAGGAGTCGCTGTTTGCTATCGAGAGGGCCTGCAGCTGCAGTTACTCTCCGTCCAGGCCTCGGAGGAATTAGAGGCTATGTTCTTCCGCCTCCTACTCGCCGATAAGAGTGCTGTCCTGCTCTGCACCATGTATCGTCCCCCACGGCAAGGCGGCGCCCCACTCACCTTCCTTATCGACGAGCTGGACTCCATCATGGCCACCCACGCCTGTCAGAACATTGCAGTCGTGGGTGACATGAATCAGCACCTGGTGAGCAGGGCCTTCATTGAGTTAACAGTGATCCATGGGCTCACCAACCATGTTACGTTCTCCACACATGTACGTGGTGGCTCATTGGATCCTGTTCTCACCGACCTTCCTCGTGACTCAGTGCAATGCCAACAACTGAACAGGATCGGCAGTTCTGACCACAACGCAGTGCTCTCCCACCTCGGTCTCAATCCAGCGAGCGAGGAATCAAGCCAGCGAACCATCTGGCTGTGGGACAGAGTTGAATGGCCTGCCCTCAAGCGTACCTTGGCAGCCACTGAGTGGCCAGCAGTACTTAGCGGCAACGTGGATGAAGATGCTGCTGCCTTCACCACCACCCTCCTCGCCGTCCAGACCCAACTCGTCCCCCACAGGGAGTACCGGATCGAGCCACGAGACCAACCGTGGTTCGGTTACAGGTGTCGCATGGCGGCGGAGGAAAAACATAAAGCCTGGATACGTTTTAAACGCCGCCCCACCCAGCGAAACAAGGCCTTACACCGTGCCGCCTGCAAGAAAATTATAAAAACAGCAGCCTGGGCCAGAAAAAGGTGGGAAAATGACACCAGGAGAAAATTTTCCTCCAACCAAACCGACCCCAAGCAATGGTGGTGACAATAGTGACAATAGATCATGGTGCTGCAACAGGCAATGGTGGTCTTTGGTGAAGGAAAGACAGGGCACCACCACCCAGGAGAGAATTCCTCCGCTTACATCACAAGCTGGCGACTGGGTGGTAAAAAATGAAGAAAAAGCTGACCTCCTGACCACTCACTTCAGTCAGAAAATGACCACCGAGGAGACTGAAAGGCAGCCACCATGCCTCCCCCGCCTGTGCCTCGCCACCCTTGACAGCCCGGTGGTAACCGAGGACACCGTGGCTCGCCTCCTTCGCACCGTCAATACTAGAAAGGCCCCTGGACCTGACGGTGTGAGTCCCATCCTGCTAAAGCACTGTGCCGAAGAGCTTGCAGGTCCCCTTACGCACATCTTTCAACAATGCCTTCAGACTGCACCTGGCCAGCCCTGTGGAAGGAGGCCCGTGTCACACCCGTACACAAGAAGAAAGACAGGACGGATCCGGCCAACTACCGTCCTATCTCGCTCCTGTCAGTTGTCAGTAAGATCCTTGAAAGGGTGATAGCTGAACAACTGACTCACTACTTGGAGGAGCATCACCTTTTGTCCACACGACAGTACGGGTTCAGGAAGGGACGCTCAGCCTCTGACATGCTTCTCCTGCTCACCAAGGCATGGCAGGATTCCCTCGACTCCAGCCGTCCATCGCTCGTGATAGCGTTGGACATTGCAGGGGCTTTTGATGCTGTCTGGCACAAGGGCCTCCTTGCAAAACTCGAACAGCTCGGCATATCGGGGCATCTGCTGGCGCTGTTCACGAGTTACTTGCAAGGCAGGAGTCTTAGAGTGGTAGTAAACGGGTGCACGTCTGCCACATACCCAGTGGAGGCTTCTGTTCCACAGGGCTCTGTTCTAGGTCCCATCCTGTGGAACATATACTTGAATGACCTCCTTCAGAGCCTCCCCGTGGTATCAGCCTATGCCGACGACTGCACCCTCTCCCACTCCTTCAACAGGCAAGAGGCTGCGAACGTGATAGATGCCAGCAACCGCCAACTTGGTGACATTCTGGCCTGGGGTAGAAAGTGGCAAGTTAAATTTGCTGCTGAGAAGACCCAGGCCATGGTAATATCACGTTTGAGGGAGGACATCAAGCTGTTGGAGGGAGAGCTGAGATTCGGGGTCGACACCCTCGAAATCAAGGACTCCATCAACATCTTGGGACTGGAGGTTGATGCAAGACTCAGCTTTCAGCGCCAACTGGAGATTGTGGCGCACAGGGCCTCCCTGAGGGTGACACTCCTGCGTCGCGTGAGACACCTGCTCGACGCTGATGGCCTCATGAGACTGTACAAAGCTCAAGTGAGGCCAGTCATGGAGTACAGTCCCCTCGCCTGGATGAGCAGCGCCCAGGGTCACCTCACGCTGCTGGACAAGGTTCAGAGTCGAGCAGAGCGCCTCATACAGCAAGTCCGTGACCAGCAGCAGCTGCAACAATCACAACCCCACCACCAGGGGCAGCGCCAGCAGCGTCAGCGGCAGCAGCATCGGCGACAGCAGCAGCAGCAGCAGCAGAGGCGAGAGCAGCAGCAGCAGAGGCGAGAGCAGCAGCAGCAGCAACATCTGCAGCCACAACAGCAACAACAGCAATACCAGCGCCAACACGCCACTCCCGGTCCCGCCTGTCAATTGGACAGCCTGGAGCACCGGAGAAGGGTTGGTGCCCTCACAGTGCTGCACAAGGCGCAGGTGAAGCACACACCGCACTTGACAGCCCTGAGGGTCCCATGGAGGAGATACCAGCACATCACGAGGACGGTGGTGTCAAGTGATCTCCTCCTGGATGTCCCGCGGACCCACACAGCCAGCTGTCAACGCGCCTTCACCTGGGCCACAGCAACACTGTGGAATGCCTTCACAGCTGACGTTCTAGTCCATGAAATGACAACTCAGCAAGTGAAGGCAGCGGCCCACTCGTGGTGTCGCACACACCCTCCTTAAGTGACGCAAACAAAACAAAAACAAAAAAGACAACTCATGTGTATTTCCATCCAGAAATAGGCTAGCTTTCAGATAGAAGCTCTCCCGAAGGAGGGCCTCTTTAGCTAGCCTCATGTAATATATATCCCTTATAATCCACCTATATATATATATATATATATATATATATATATATATATATATATATATATATATATATATATATATATATATATATGTATTATGTTAACTTTGTTTAAATAATAAAAAAAAAGAGAGAGAGAGAGAGAGAGAGAGAGAGAGAGAGAGAGAGAGAGAGAGAGAGAGAGAGAGAGAGAGAGAGAGAGAGAGAGAGAGAGAGAGAGAGAGAGAGAGAGAGAATTTTGATTTTGATTCTTAACTTTTATTCACAAGATGTACTATACAATACATGTGAAAGAGACTGTTTGTTGCACTAGGCCAGTCTCATCATTCTAAATAATACATTTATTATTAATACATTTTAAAATAATTTTGTTAATATGTATGGTATGAATATTTACACAATACATTTATTATTATTTTGGTCAACTATATAAAATTATGTACGCACATGAATGTTCACTTATTGATGTCACAAAACTTAGGGTGGGCATTTAATGTTTCTGGTAGAATGTTCAGAAAGTGTTTTGCAAGGTTTACAAGAGTTGGATTAAGTATATCACATTTTTCTCGGAAATTGTTTACACAGTGACAGTCTCGTAAATTGTGTTGGAGTTTATGTCCGTCTTGTTCACCACATAGGCGACATCGTCTTTTCTCATCCGGTGTGGCAATCCCTAGTTCCCAAGCGTAAGGATAGCCCAGCCGGATTCTTGACCTCACCTCAAGGCGTCTGGTCTCGGCGGGGCGGGGCAGGCAGGGATTACCCCAGCTAGCGAGCGCTAATGCTGCCTCTTTGTTGTGTCTCCCTCTCCTGCTGAAGTCTCCTTCTCCTTGCATGTTGTTTTGTTTTCTGCCGAAGTTGTTGTTGGGTTCTAGGGATGACAAGGCTTACAAATGGAAGTTGAGCTGCCTGCTTGGCAAGCAGATCCGCCTTTTCATTACCCGAGATTCCAACGTGAGAAGGAATCCAGTTGATGGTAATCGCTCTTCCCTCTGCTTGGATGGCCTTGGCTGCGGTAATGATGGATTGTGTCAGTTGTTGATTTTCATTGTTTTGTTTGCACAATGAAGCGATGGCTGTCCTTGAGTCAGTATTTATGAGGATGCTGAGTTTATGAGAGGTGCGTGAATGTTCAATAATCCATCTTGATGGCCGCTAACTCGGCCTGGGTGGAGGAGGAGCAGTCCGTCACCCGCCGGGCAGCTGAGGTGGTGGTGGTGATGGTGGTGGGATCGTCGCTATCGTCTGTGTCCCTCACTGAGCACACGAACGCCGCTCCTGACCTTCCATCTTGCTCAACAGACCCGTCGGTGTAATATATCGCTGTACTGTCATTCGCCGCTTCATGTATACTCTGAAGTCCCTGTTGCCGCATTTCTGCTGTGATACACTCCTGTTTCTTCCGGTGCAGCGGTGTAACAGTTGTTCTAATTGGTGTTTGTTGCCACGGAGTACATGGCTGAGGTTCCTGAGGTGGTACGGCAGCTCTTACATCATCCCAGGTGACACCAAAGTCACTCAGGATGCCTGCTGCCTTGGTGATCCACTTGCCCTGTCCACCCTGCCTCTCGTGGTGGCGTAGCAAAGCACAATGGACGTGGTCATGATGATCGTCTCGAACACAGGTTTTTATCATGAAGTTTGCTGTTATATGTTCTATTCTGCTAGCAAGCGTCGATACTTGAGCTTCAGCTCGAAGATTCTCCGTCTTGGTCCATTTTGGTGCCTCACATACAGCCCTGAGAGCGTCGTTCTGCACAGTTTCCAACACCTTGACGTCAGTGGCGGTAATGTTAATTAAGGCTGGGCTTGCGTAATCTATTAGTGAGCGCACCAACGCTTTATAAGTGCTGAGGATCACGTTGCTTGTAGCTCCCATTCCTTTCCATGATAGAGCTTTGATGACTATTTCTCATGGTACATTTGTTTTTTAAATGTTGCACTTCAGCCTGCCCCGTTTTGTTTCTTGCAACAATGACGCCAAGGTATTTATAGGTGGCAACCCATTCAATGTTACGACCCTGTATCTGTAACTTGTTAGGAGGGATGCTGCGTGTCTTGGCCATTGCTTTTGTTTTAGTTTGTGAGATTGTGAATCCGATTTCTTCACACTTGGTCGTTAGTACATTCAGCGCCTCTTGCATCTTGGCTGCAGAATTTTTCCCACTTGTCTGCAGAGCGATGTCATCAGCATAACCAATATGCTGTGTTCCGTCAGGATAAGAGAGTTTTGCTAACACATTCATTAGAATGTTAAATAGGCTGGGGCTGAAGACTCCTCCTTGTGGCGTTCCATTTTCGAGTGTCATGTATATTGATGCCGCGCCTTGAAATATCACCCGAGCTTTTCTATCCGTCAAGTAGTGACGTATCCATGATAGAAGCTTTTCTTTTACTCCCAGTCTGGCTAGTTCATTCAGGATTACTATTGGCTGAGCCCTGTCAAAGGCTTTTTCAATGTCTATGAACACTGCTGTTTTTTGCCTTCTCATTCGCCACATAGTTAACTAAGCAATTTGCCGTACTTCTATAGCAGCAGCAACAGCAACAATTACATACAAGACACATACACACACACCTACATACCAGGTGCACACACACCCATAGCTTGAGCCTATAATTACCTCCCTCGAGACCGCGGCTCCCTCGAGACCGCGGCTGAGGTCGAGATTAACTTGACCTCACCTCACCTGACCACCAGGTCTGCGAGCCCAATATAAACACACACACACACACACTCTCTCTCTCTCACTCACTCACTCTCAGTCAACCACGAGCCTACCTACAGTCAACACGACAGCTCACGTCGGGGAGTCAAGCCTCGTGACTCCCCTCACATCACTCACCATCTCCAGGCTCTCTATCAACTCTACAAGCTACCTGTGTGTACAACCAACGCTGCAGCAATAAACTAACAGAACCAAGTCAGGGTGTTGTTCCAATCCTTACGTAGCCGACAACCTCCGCTACACTTCTACGCTGAACGAATCCATTCACTCTAGCGTCGAGCTTTCCAATCTTGTGATGAAGGCGGTTGAGGAGGATTCGTTCGAGCATTTTACACATGGTTGAGGTGAGGCTGATAGGTCTGTATTTGTTTGATTCATTTGGCTTCGGTATTGGAACGATACTATAATTTATTTATAGCCACTGTCCATGCTTCAGGTGCTCCATGCGCGAGTGATATGTTGAATAATTTCAGTAGCGGATCTCCCTCGACTTGGCAGACAACATTTAACATGGTGTATGTTATCCCGTCGTTGCCTGGTGCTGTGTCTGTACTCAACTTCCTTGCTGCCAGCAGTTCCTCCCTTGTTATTGCCTAATCTGTGTCGTCCTGTTGCCGTGTTGCCGCCGTGATAATAGCCAGGCGCGTGGGGTCGAGGGCAGCTTTCTTTTCACAGAGTGTGTCAGGCAAGTTTGCAGTCGCAGATTTTTCGTGATAATCCCGCATTAATGTATCAGCCTTCCCGGCTGGGTCATGGTGGGCGGCG
The DNA here is from genome assembly GCA_029783475.1 of Metacarcinus magister. NCBI lineage: Eukaryota > Metazoa > Arthropoda > Malacostraca > Decapoda > Cancridae > Metacarcinus > Metacarcinus magister. Next base: position 395,641 of record JAPQNM010000038.1, on the reverse strand, counting down.
GGTGTGAGTGTTTCCCTCTGATGTGATTGATCTTATTCTACACCTGCGTCATACTTGTGTTGTGGTTTAGGCGTGTGGTGAACTGAATATATTTTTCTTCTCTGATCAGAGACATTTGTTCCCTGGCATAAGAAATCCATTCTTGAAGATGCATTTTGTCCTCTTCACTGCCGCTGTGCTTGTAATTTTTTGTCAGCTGACGAGACATTTTGTTGAGGAGCTTCACCCTTTTATCGTAATACCAGATTTGTTTTCTTCCATGGTTATATCTCTTTTTCCCTCGGCGTGACATTGAGGCATCTGCTGCATCCTGGACGGCTCGAGTCAGATCCTCATAAAAGTTGTTCACATTGTCTGGTACAACATAGTTTCTGTACCAGGTGCTCAAGTGGGTTTGAAATAACAACCATTTAGCTTCCTTTGTCACCCATCTTTTCCTTTCCACTTTTGCAACATTTGGTTCACTGCTCACTGTGAGATTGATCTTCTGCGCCCAGTGATTGCTGAGTAATTCGGGTACGTAGTCACTAGTGATGTCTAGACCTCCGGCATTTAATGTGAGAAGCAGATCTAATCTTCCTCCTGCTGTATGCGTAGCGTGTGGCTCACCATGCAGCTTTATTTCTTGAAAGTCTTCCAGCACATGAATGATGTGCTTCTCTCTCTGGTTACTGTTACCACCATTCCATGGCTCGAGAATAGGGTGATGGGCGTTAAAGTCTCCAGCAAGCAGTGTTAGTCGTCCATTACTGTTTTCAAGCAGGGGGATTAGGTTGAGGTGCGACCGTTGCCTGCAGTACACGTTAATTACATTAAATTTGGCGTTGTTGTTGAGGTGTATCGTGGCACTGAGTGATTCCGGGGCCCGGACAAAACCCCCAGCGGACAAAACCCCCGCGGACAAAACCCCCAGCGGACAAAACCCCCAGTTCTATTTTTTTCTGAAGAAGATATTATATAGCTTGAGTAATTTATAATATATAATTTGTTTTATATCATATATATATATATATATATATATATATATATATATATATATATATATATATATATATATGTATATATATATATATATATATATATATATATATATATATAATGTATATATATATATATATATATATATATATATATATATATATATATATGTATATGTATATATGTATATATAATTAAATTTATTTTAATCATATATAATTAAATTTACTGAAATAATCATAGAAAATATTATATAAGGAAAGAATGTAGACAGGTAAGGTAATCTGAAGGTCAGGTGAGGTCAGGTGTGTGAATAGGGCCCACGTCACCACCATAACAACATAATGAGGCTACTTATACACCAAAAAAAGCTCAAACGGTACACGAATACGTTGTGAATGTTGGGACTATTTCAGTAGCACCTATGTGTTCGGCACTCATCGTCGCATCCAGCCACCACCTCTTTCTGATGGAATAATTCCTCCAGTAGGCATGAGAAAGATTCCTCCCCTGTTTCCGCCACATTTATGGAATGTTCATCAGGCAACCATTGATAATGAGGGTAATGAGATAATGAGAGTCGCACCAACAACCTATGTGAGACTTGGAATTTTTCTTTCCATGCGCTTGGGGGCATGACCACCCAACCATCTGGAAGGCCATTCAAAGTATTAGGAAGGATCAAGCTCTGGTATCAGCAGCCATGATTATTCTCGTGGTGAGCCTCCAAGAAAACGAGTCAAACGTGCCACAAAGGAGCATCAACAGCGTTTAAAGAACCTATGTCTGGACTATGTGAATGAGATGAAGACTATGGAGGAATTTTTAAATAGCATAAGGCAGAGCATCAGGTTGTAGTAAAATTAACTTTATCTGTTTGTATATAGCCTATGCCTTCGGATGAAATATAATTATTATTGTTATTATTATTAATAAATCGTAATGAACAGGTCAGTGTTTCTCTTTATCTTTACTTGTTTGCATTCTTTCCATAGCGGTTGTTTGTAGGTACTCAGGTAGACAAAACAATGATCAGGTGGAGTGAACCAACACAAAGAGATATTATAATATTTTTTCATGACTACTTCAGCATAGATTACATACATAATATTTCTTCTTTTAATTGTAATGGTATTAAAAGGTATTAAAGTAAAAAAAACAAAAAAAATATGACTTGGGGATTTTGTCCTACTTCGCACTTTTATCTTGGGGGTTTTGTCCGTGGGGGTTTTGTCCTATGGGGGTTTTGTCCACTGGAGGGTTTTGTCCTACATCCGAGAGTGATTCCACCTGATCGCCGAGATGAGGAGAGTTTTCTGTTAGGGTGGCTGGTATATCCTTCCTAACAAGTGTGATGAGACCTCGTGAGCCCCCTTGTTGAAAAGGCTGTTGAAAAAGCTGATATTTCCCGAATCTCATATTGGAAGCATCACTCGATAATGTCTCTTGTAGAACAATGAGTGCTGTATCGTGGGTGTGTATATACTGCAGGAGGCTTGCTGCCTTGCTGGTCACCCCGTGGATGTTCCATTGTATGATGTTTATCGTCTTGTTTCTGGCCGTTGATGTGGGTGAGAGCGTTGATCCTTGTGTGTTATACTGTGGACGCTGTGCGATGGAGGCGGCGGCTGCGTTGGTTTGGTTGACCGTGGAGGTGGCTGCGTTGGGTTGGTTGACAGCGAAGGCTGATGTGGTGGGTCGGTTGGCAGTTGCGGTGGGCTGAGTGTTGGAGGTGGCAGGTGTGTCTTGTTGTTGGTGAGGTGGACAGTTAGGTCGTTGGTGTTGTCCTTCCTGGGCGTGGTGTGACCTGTCTCGTTCCTCCCTCCTCCTTGGAGAGTTTGTTTGCTTGGATGATGATGTGTTGGTATCGCGGTCTGTTCTGATGTAGTGTCGACATCCATGAGTGTGCTGGGGGCTGCCGTGGTCTGGGATGGTATTCTGTTTTGACTGGTTAGTTCCACGAGAAGCGTTTTCACACTGCTCATCTCGTCTTTTAATGATACATGAAAAGTTGCAACCATTGCTCGTAGATCTTGAATTGCCTTTTGCAATATTTCCTGGTTCAATTTCAGTGTTTTCACTTCTTGTCGCAGTGTCTCGACTTCCTCCTGTAGGCTGCTTTGGGTATTTGTAACTGCTGTGTTGATAGTCGCTGGATCTTGGGTCGGTGATGGGCGTCGTGCAGGCTCGCTTGTCTCCTCGGTGGTGTATGTCGAGGCTGGGTGGTAATGGTGGGTGGTGCTTGTCTACTTCAGGCTGGTCGCCTGAGCTACATGTTGAGATGAAGGGTGAGTCACCGCGGGCAGTTGTGCTGCTGGTGGATCGCCGTGACCTGAGGTGTGATGAGGTCGCAGTGGGACAGGGAGTCCGCTGGGCAGGGAAGGGTAGTCGCTGAGGGGTGGAGGGGCGGCTGTGGCTAATGTCATGGTTGGGGTCCATCGGGGAGGAGGAGGGTTGAGTAGATGAGGCGGGGATGCAGGTGTGGTCGGCGGCTAGGTAATTATCTCCTCCCTTCAGTCCAGGGAGGTCCTGGGTCTCATGGGACATTTTAAGCTCCAGGCATTGTGCTCCTGAGAGCAGTTTGGACACTTGTGCACTATATCTGCTCCCCGGTCTGTATTTTCTCCTTGCACACACCCGTGTCGTGATGTTGAGAGCAGAATCCGCATGTTTTTATGCCGTCACACTCCCACACTCGATGTCCTCACTTCTGACATTTCCCGCAAAAGGCTGATTTGCCCACATACTACCTTTCCATTTTGAGAGAGAGAGAGAGAGAGAGAGAGAGAGAGAGAGAGAGAGAGAGAGAGAGAGAGAGAGAGAGAGAGAGAGAGAGAGAGAGAGAGAGAGAGAGAAAAAAAAAAACAACATTTGAAACATTTGAAACATTTATTCATAGCGAAGTTATTTTTACATTTAAGTTTATAAATCTAAATTTATAAAATAAACTAAAGCTAGCCTATATAAAGCAAAGCTTTTGAGAGAGAGAGAGAGAGAGAGAGAGAGAGAGAGAGAGAGAGAGAGAGAGAGAGAGAGAGAGAGAGAGAGAGAGAGAGAGAGAGAGAGAGAGAGAGAGAGAAAAGAAACAGACAGACAGACAGACAGACAAGAGAGACAGAGAGAGAGAGAGAGAGAGAGAGAGAGAGAGAGAGAGAGAGAGAGAGAGAGAGAGAGAGAGAGAGAGAGAGAGAGAGAGAGAGAGAGAGAGAGAGAAACAGACAGACAGACAGACAAGAGAGAGAGAGAGAGAGAGAGAGAGAGAGAGAGAGAGAGAGAGAGAGAGAGAGAGAGAGAGAGAGAGAGAGAGGCTTTTAGATAGAAAAGCAATGGCATTGCTTTCTTTAGCCTGTAAGTTTGCAACTATCTATGTAATGTAGATGCTAACTGTTCTGTATGTGCTACTTTGTTTAAATAAAAAAAGAGAGAGAGAGAGAGAGAGAGAGAGAGAGAGAGAGAGAGAGAGAGAGAGAGAGAGAGAGAGAGAGAGAGAGAGAGAGAGAGAGAGAGAGAGAGAGAGAGAGATATAGAGATAGACAGAGAGAGAGAGAGAGAGAGAGAGAGAGAGAGAGAGATTGTATGTATTTTGTTTCTGTATTTATTTTAAGACATTTTATAGTTTACAAGGTAAAATTGCCTGTATGATGTGTTTAAATAAAATTTAAAAATATAAAAAAAAACAGAGAGAGAGAGAGAGAGAGAGAGAGAGAGAGAGAGAGAGAGAGAGAGAGAGAGAGAGAGAGAGAGAGAGAGAGAGAGAGAGAGAGAGAGAGAGAGAGAGAGAGATCAAAATTTTAATACCATATGTATATGTATAGTTATATGTTTTCATTAGTTATTGACACACACTCACACACACACACACACACACGGTCCACTAGTGTAGTGGTTAGCGCACTCGGCTCACAATCGAGGGGGCTAGGGTTTGATTCCCTGGGCCGACGGAGATTATTTGGGTGTGTCTCCTTTCACGTGTAGCCCCTGTTCACCTATATAGCAGTGAGTAGGTACGGGATGTAAGTCGAGGAGTTGTGACCTCGTTGTCCCGGTGTGTTGTGTGTGAGTGGTCTCGGTCCAACCCAAAGATTGGTCAATATGAGCTCTGAGCTCTTTCCATAGGGGGACGGCCGGCTGTCTCGAGAAAGACCAGAAGCAGACTGTACAGTGATTTAGTGATTACACACACACACACACACACACACACATACACACACACTATATATATATATATATATATATATATATATATATATATATATATATATATATATATAGAGAGAGAGAGAGAGAGAGAGAGAGAGAGAGAGAGAGAGAGAGAGAAAAAAAAAGAGAGAGAGAGAGACTAAAGTAGAATGCCAACTTTTTAAAGTATTTAGTTATTACATTAATTATTTGTTTCCACCCATAATGTAATGTTATAGGATGATTTTCTATTATTGTAAGGACTCTATAATACATTGGTTAATTTTCATGGCGATCAAGAATCGATTGATTTAAAAACTCGTAAAACTATTTAGTTATTACATTAATTATTTGTTTCCACCCAAAATGTAATGTTATAGGGTGATTTGCTATTATTGTGAAAACCCTATAATACATAGGTTAATTTTCATGACGATCAAGAATCGATCGATTTAAAAATTCGTTTATGAAGTTAGATAGGATGAAAACTGGTTTAACGATAGATTTATGGTTTAGATGTTTTTCACATGGGTTTCATAATTCAGTAAACATGATAAGGTAGGACAACTACTACTACAATAATAAGTATAAAACTTTTTGGGTCCACCACCACCACACAACACAACACACAGGCTTACTCATCTGCATCCTTACAAACTTGTTTATTGTCAGCCTTGTTACAGGCTTGTTTATTGTCAGCCTCCTTACAGACTTGTTTATTGTCAGCCTTCTTACAGGCTTGTTTATTGTTTGCCTTTGCTTGCCACGTATGTGTGTGTGTGTGTGTGTGTGTGTGTGTGTGTGTGTGTGTGTGTGTGTGTGTGTGTGTGTGTGTGTGTGTGTGTGTGTAAAAGAATGAAATATGTTGACGGTGATGAAAAAAGTTGTTGTGATTATCAAAGCTGCCTCGTCCTGGCCTCCTGCTTACCCCCTCCCCCTACCCTTCACCCTACATACCCCATACCCCTTCTCCTTCCCCTCACCCTATATACCCCTCCTCCCTTTCCTCTTCACCCTATATACCCTTCTTCCCTTCCCTCACCCTATATACCCCTCCTCCCTTTCCTCTTCACCCTATATACCCTTCTTCCCTTCCCCTCACCCTGCTTATCCCCATACCCCATCCCCTTCACTTTACATACCCCTGCTCAACCCCTCACCCTCATATCCCTCTCTTCCTCCCTCAATATTGTTTGCTTTATGAACAAAAGAAGAAAAAAAATATGAATTATTACTCTTTTAGTTTATTTTGCATATTAGAAACAGTCACCCTAACACCACTTAACACCGTCAACACCAGCAGGTGGTCAGCGTTCGGGTATGACAACCTAGGGTGCCGGGTTCGATCCCTCGATATCCACTGGCCATTTTTCATTATTTGATATCACCGCCTAGTGGCCAAAGACTACCCAAATTGCTGCCATACTGTCCTCAGACGGGACTTACAATGTTATATGCATTTGAGGCTTTAGCAGCGATTAGCTTCTCATCGTTCTTAATATATTCAAGCGAGAACGTAAACTTTCGAGGCGTCATTATAAACAATCTAAAAAAAAAAACCACTCCAAATAACAGGCCGATGGCAAGTCTGCTGTGCCTCCATTAAAGCCTACTGGCACCAACGGTTTATGATATAGAAGAAGAAAAAAAGTTAAGATCCTCCATAACACTACTCAACACTACAAGTCTTTAGAGGGAGAAAGGATTCCATAATACCACCTACCACAGACAACACCCCTTTTATCACATCATTATCACTATTATCTTTTTTTTTTCTCTCGCGTTTAGTTTGTCATAGCCAGCTTGTCAACAGAAGCAGATATAATATAATAATGCATGATGAAAGAAGCTAAAGATAGATCATGAAAGAGGAGATAGAATAAGAGAATAAGAAAATAAGAGGATATATGAGAGGAAAAAAAAAGAAGACAAATGAGAGGAAAAGAAAATAAGCAAATAAATAAATTGAGGAAAAGAAAACAAAAAGGAATAATTGCAAACAAAGCAGATTTCACGGTCAGAAAACAGGTCACGGATAGAAAGGATATAATGGATAGAAGGGATAGAAAGGGTAGAAGGGGGCGCCGCCTCCTTAGCAGACAAGCAAAACAACAACTACACCCAGTGAGTCGCTGTTAAGATCTAATATTCACACCGTCTGACTCACATTACATCATAAATATTACGATTCATTTCAATACAAATAAATTAGAACCCAATTCCGTTATACAAGTAAGAAATAAACAACTATTAAGATTATCAAAACTAAGAACACAAAAATAAGCTTAAAACGACTGTATGCCTGTTAGAGACACGCTAATTATAATCAGCAACACGCGGAGAAAAAAAATCACATGACAAGAGAAGATGGTGTTGCATCCTGTTACATAAAGTAAACAGAGACAGAGGCAGAGACAGAGACGACTCAGACGACAGAAAGAAGTACATGAGGAAGAAAATCAACAGGAGTAATACTTGATGTCAAAATGAGGACTATTGTAACCAAGTACAAAGTATCTGTAGCACGGTAATGATGCAGTTCGTTGGGTACAAAGAGAATGTTGGAATGATATTTGTACATTTGTTTAGGTAATTAAATGTTAGGAAATGATTAACATATTTTGTAATTTGATTAAGTAGTGTGTGATTTGATGGCGTGAGTATCAACGTAACTGGTGTGTGCTGTATTATGGGAGGATTTCATAAAGTTATATAGGTGTGTTTTGATTTTGTAATATTCAAAGAGTAATTTCATTAATATTGGATGATTTACAGCGAACCGATAATACATGAAGTGCATGAAGTGTTAATTATGAACTATTACTGTGCATGATTAGTTTTGTCTAATTTTGTAGAATTACTTTTAATTATAATCTAGAAAACTTGATAACTCTGCCGTGTATTAAAAAAAACATGACCTCAGAAAAGTATGAACATAACAGTAATATGGGGCACAAAACATTGTTATATGTCATATGATGTTTTTTTTTCAATTGTTGTTTATTGAATCTATTTAATTATCTACTTGAAAATTAATCATAATGCAGGAGGTACACCTGCCTGTCAGTCTAATCCATCCCTACACACCTGTCCAGCCTCATCAGTCCAGTTACCTGTCACATACACCAACAATACCTGTCCATTATTCTATTGGTACTTGAAGGTGTGGCAAACATATGGGCGGAAACGCGTTTCCCTCACCACCAACAACTAATATCTGTCACATTATTATCATTACCATTATTATTATTATTATTATTACCATTATTATCATTATTATTATTATCAATATTATATTTCATTGTTATTATTATTTTTATTTTTATTATTATTATAATTATCATTATTATCATTATTATTACTATTACTATTGTTGCGGCGACGCATTTAGCATGTAAATAGTGTTGTAGCGGTGTAGTGTAGTTGTGTGGAGGCAGGGAGCGGTGGGTCACCCAGGCCTCCCTGCGGATGTAGGGGTCCGTGTGAGGGTTGACAGGTGTCAAGATACGGTGACCTACGTATCGGTGTTTTCAGCGATACGCAGTCGTGGTGGGGTGTGTTTGGGAGATGTGGTTGGCTGGCAGAAGGAGGCCAGGAGTGAGAGAGACAACAGACAGAGGGACACAGCGGTGCAAGGCCGATCCTGGGCGAGTGAAGGGCAGGACCTTGGAGGGAAGTGGACAGGGTGGCCGGAGAAATGGCACCTTGGCTTCCTTAGGTCCTGCCCTCGCTAAGGGAGTGCATGGCTGTGTGGAGGTTGTTGTGTGCATCCTGGGAGCGTGAGAGGCAGGACCTTGGAGGGAAGTGGACAGGGTGGCCGGAGAAATGGCACCCTGGCTTCCTTAGGCCCTGCCCTCGCTAAGGGAGTGCATGGCTGTGTGGAGGCTGCTGTGTGTGGACTTGTGGAGGCTGTGTGTTCTGGGTGAACCTCTTGTGGGGAGCTCTGTGCCCTGAGGTTGTACTATTGTGCTGTACCCTGTAAGCGTAAGTGTTTGTACATATACAAGGAAAGGAGAAGTGTTGTTGTCTGTGTGTGATTTTTAAACCCCCTTTTCCCGTCTCGCCAACCGCCGCTACACGATTCCCAGGAGGGCGTTACCTCAGGTAAGGAGAGATAACGTGTTTTGCGACACCCTGCCTTGGAGGGAAGTGAAAAAGGGGGGTGTGCCGTAACACTATTATCATTATTATTATTACTATTACTACTATCATATTTACATTTATGATAATCTTATTAGCATTACCATTATTAGCATCATTACTGTCATCATTATCTTCACGATCATATTGCCTTTAGTTATTGTTTTTCACGTTTTGTTTTCTTCATTAAGACATAGTCTTAATGAAACTTGGTATATATCATGTGGTTTCTCTTCTTCGTCCTTCTTCCTTCGTCCTTTCCTGCCATACTTCTATCCATCTGCCCCTAACCCCTTCACCCATCTTAATGGTTACCCACAGGAAGCAATTAATACCTGTCTGGCCTTCTAATCAATACCTACACACCTGGCCACCTGTACCAACCCAGACACCTGTCATAGTCAAACACAAACACACTTCCTATCACCTCTCCTAACCAGCCAACCCTCGACCATCTTACCCTTCGCTGTGTGTGTGTGTGTGTGTGTGTGTCTGTGTATTTCTTTACAACTACTGCTCCACCTCTTTCTTTTTTCTCTCTTTCACTACATACTATACATAGTGTACTCAACACATCTGTGAAGGTTTCAGCGGCGGTCACCATTATTTACCTCGCAAAACGTCTTTGAAGTTATGTTATGTTAGTTTGGTTATGTTATGTTAAGTTATGGTTAGGTTAGGTTAAGGTTATGTTATGGTTAAGTAAAGTTAAGTTCGGTTAGGTTATATAAGACTTTTACATTTTATCACCCAAAAGTTAGAGTTTTCAACCTTAGATTTCTTTTCCGGATTTAGGTAATAAAATGTAAAAATCTTATATAACCGAACTTAGCTGAGCCGAACCTAACCATAACATTACCGTAACCTAACCTAACAACCTTAACCTAACCATAATTTAACATAACATAACCAACCTAACTTAACATAACAAAACTTCAAAGACGTTTTGCGAGGTAAATAATGGTGAGCGCCGCCTGAAACCTTCACAGATGTGTTGAGTAGTTGTAAAGAAATACCGCTTGTGTGTGTGTGTGTGTGTGTGTGTGTGTGTGCAGTAAGAGAAAGAGCTAGTAAATATGATGTGTTGCGAGAGATATGGAAGAGTGTGGCTGTTCCGAGTGTTATGGAAGTGATTGCATGGGGTGAAAAGGAGATAGACAAGTTGGAAGTAGGGCAGAATAGAGCAGCAAGAATGGCACTGAATGCACCAAGGTATACAGCTGTAGAGGCTCTGAGAGGTGACATGGGATGGAGTACGTTTAGGGAGAAACATATAAAGGCAACCTTGAGATATAAAGTTAGGCTGGAACGAATGGAGAATACAAGAATTGTATGAAAGGTGTATTTGTGGAATGTAAGGAGCAGTAAGTGGGAGAAGAAATGTATGAATATGGTAAACAAGAGTGATATGCTGGTTAGGTGGGTGCATATATTTTCTGAAGGAAGAGAATGGGTGTATGAATGGAAGGTAATGAACATAAATAGAGAAGGGTTAGAGTGGGATGTGAGAAAGTGGAAGGTGTGAAAGTGAAAGGTGTGGGACTGGGTAAGTGGAAGACTGAGATAGAACGAAAGAAGACTTTGGAATGGTACAGAGAGAAAGAGGCCCCAGTGTATGTAAGGTGGTATGGTATGATGGAAGCCTGGGTGGTGATCTTCTCTTCCGAGCATGGGCACAGTGTAAGGATGTGAATGCAAGGAACTACATATGGTCAGAGTCCCGCAACAAAGTGTGCCAGATGTGTGACATGGGAGAGGATGAGACGGTAGAGCATGTAATACTGGAATGTGAGAAGTATGACCGTGACATAATGGAAATGATGCGTGTGACTCTAACAGAAATGGGACGTGAAATGAATGAAATGATTGAAAAAACTGGAAGGGAATGGATAGTGTTGTTGCTGGGACTGTGTGGGGAGACGAGTGAACGGATGATTGACGCGGTGAATGAGTTTCTGGAGGAAATATGGTATGCGAGATCGAGAAACTAGGGCGTGTAATTAGAGTATGCATTTTTTTCCTTTTTTTGTTCTGTGTACTTTCCATTCTTTTTTTCGTTTCCCCCTCACAGGAGCTGCCGATACAAAGACCTGACGAGGGAAACTTCGTCACCTGTGACATCAAGATCAAGATCAGACGTCACTGCGAGAGGATATTCCCTGCCACGATTTGTTTACAAACAGAAGACAAATCCAAGTCGACTACATGTATCTCACTAATTTATTTAAATGTTTTGCGCGGACCTGAACTCAACATGTGTATGTCGCTTATAAACGTATCGTAATGATAACAGTGACTCTGGAACACCGTTAAATCCATACATTTTTGTTGGACTTTATGAAAACGATAAAATGTGGTTGTTTGCGGTTGGGTTCATCGTACATCTAATATTTTTTGTTTCTGTTTTTGACATATACTTTCGGACACCCGTTATCCACGGTATGACCCCTCAGAGTCACTCCCTCCCGCCCGCTGCCCGCAGACTAGTGTTGCTTGTGGCTGACGGATTGAGAGCTGATGTCTTTTTTGATTACACTAATCAAACTACTAGAGCTCCGTACCTCAGGTTAGTACATTCATTGCTTGGTTGAATTTTGGCAAAATATGAGATAGCGGTAAAGATTCGGAAGACGACCCAGTCTGTTTTTTGGAGAAAGCAATTTTTTTTCTAATAGATTTTGATGTGTTTTGAATTAATCTGATGTTTGTTTGTTATGAAATGCAATTTTTTTTCCCCCAAGGTAAAAATTGCCACAAAAAAGTCAGATTAATTCAAAACCATCAAAATCAATAAGAGAAAAATTTCTTTAAGTAAGCCTAAGCAAACCTAATTAAACCTAATCTAACCTAAACAATTCTAATTAAGCCTAACCTAACTAAACCTAACCTAACGTAACCAAACCAGGTAAAGATTTGTAAGATGACCCATGCGATATCTCGTCACCTTTATAATGCACTGCAAATTCAACCACATACTTGTTCAGATAGGTTAGGTTAGGTTTAATTAGGTTTGCTTAGGCTTACTTAAAGAAATTTTTCTCCTATTGATTCTGATGGTTTTGAATTAATATGACTTTTTTGTGGCAATTTTGACCTTGGGAAAAAAAAAAATTGCATGACATAACAAACATCAGATTAATTCAAAACACATCATAAATCTATCAGAAAAAAATTGCTTTGTCCAAAAAACAGACTGGGTCATCTGCTGAATCTTTACCGAGATGGTAGAGATAGTTAATATGTATAACTACATGGTCCACAGTTTTTCAATAAAAAAAGTATTTCCTTAACCACTCCTCTCAAGTCGACTATCTTAGGATTTCCAATCGGTATTATTTTACATCTTCACCTGAATGCTCTAGATCAGTGGTTCCCAAACTTTTTCTGATTGAGTACCACTTGAAGGTCCCGCATCATCGCTGCGTACCACCTGGTTCCAGAAAAACACATTTCAATCAGATATCAATTTATTCATAATTAGAACACACACAAAACAGCTTATTTTGTCAAGAAATAAAGGCAATACACTAAGAATAAACCTTTTGTGTTAACTTGGAGGTTAATAATATTAAAAAGGCACCTTTCCTTTAAAAGTAAAAATTAGTGTTTTGTAGCTTCACGTACCACCTGTAAGGCCATTGCGTACCACTAGTGGTACGCATAACATAATTTGGGAACCATTGCTCTAGATAATTCAGAGTTGTATTTTTACCTTATCAGATGCATTCTGAGAAGGTTTTCTTAAGGCATTGCTTACAGATACGGCAGCCTTATGAATAGGGGATGACAACGGGGTAGGGCTGCCGTATCTGTAAGCACTTATGGGCACAGCTTACAGGTACGGTAGCCATATCCTCATGGTGCTCGGTTATAGATATGGCACATGCCTAACTTTTGGGTAATAAAATATAAAAAGCTTATATAACCGAACCAAACCGTACCTAACCAAACCTAACATAACCTCTAACCTAACATAACCTAACCTAATCTAACATAACCTAACATAACATAATCTAACCATAACCTAACCTAAGCCATATCCTCATAGTGCTTGGTTATAGATACGGCACATGCCTAACTTTTGGGTAAAAAGCTTAGGTATTCTTTTACATCTTCACCAGAATGCTCTAGAGAATTGATAGTTGTATTTTTACATTATCAGATGCATTCTGAGAAGGTTTTCTTAATTACATTTCTGTTGCAAATTCCTAGTTTGTGAGATATTCAATGCTGTTTATGAGGCCTTCTCTTCGGAAATAAAGTAAAGTTTAGTTTGGTTTGAACAAAGTTGTTATTTGTCAATATTGGTTGAAGTTTGGTTGATTTAGGTTTTGTTATGTTATGTTAATTTAAAAGATATCAAATGTTTTGATGACCAAAAATCTGGAGTTGGGGGAGGTGCAGACGCCATATTTTTCGTAGCCACACGCCAGGTTTTGTGACCCTCATTGCATTGCGCGTTTGTCAATAGGTCATTCTAAGGTTATATTAGTGATTCTGGCACCTTGTTTATAGCCTAAATCATTGTATTTTGTCTTCCCCACCCAAGAACCCTGCATTCCCACAGGTCCCCAGGCTTGTTGGGGTTGATAAGGATATTTTATTGTATATGCATTTGCGATGGAAATGAATGTCAAAATCATTCAAAATAGATCAAATTCTATACGAAAAGTGTGTTATTTATATCCAGGTGCATTCTGGTATAGATGTAAAATTTTACCAAAGCTTATATAACCGAACCAAACCCTACCTAACCAAACCTAACATAACATAATCAACCTAGCATAACTTGAAAGATGCTTTACCAGGTAAATAATAAGGCACAGGCCGTAGGAATAGCGGATTATTCTGTTGATAACTTTCTAAGTGTTTTTGAAACTCTGTATGATGAAAATGTCAAATTTAATGCGAACGCTGTGGGTGACGCCGGCGCATGCTGTAGGAATAGGGGATGACAATGTGGTACGGCTGCCGTATCTGTAAGCACTTAGTTTTCTTAATTACATTTCTGTTGCAATTTGTTAGTTTGTGAGATACTATTCAATGTTTTCTATGAGATCTTCTCTTTGGGAATAAGGTAAAGTTTAGTTAGGTTTGAACAATGTTCTGTTATTTGTCAATATAGGTTAAGGTTTGGTTGATTAAGGTTTTGTTATGTTATGTTAATTTAGAAGATCTCAAATGTTTTCGATGACCAAAAATCGGGGGTTGGGCGAGGTGCAGATGCCATTCTTTTTTTCATAGCTACATGCCAGGTTTTGTGACCGTCAGTGCATTGCGCGTTTGTTAATAGGTTATTGTTTTACATCTTCGTCAGAATGCTCTAGATAATTCAGGGTTATTTTTTCGCATTAACTGATGCATTATGGGAAGGTTTTCTTAATAACATGTCCGTTGCAAATTCTCAGTTTTTGAGATATTCAATGTTTTCTTTTGAGACTTTCTCTTTGAAAAGTAAAGTTTAGTTTGGTTTGAACAAGGCTCTGTTATTTGTCAATATAGGTTAATGTATGGTTAATTTAGGTTTTGTGAGGTTATATTAATTCAGAAGCTATCAAATGTTTTCTATGACCAAAAGTCGGTGATTAGACGAGTTGCAGATGCCATTTTCTTTCGCAGCCACACACCATTATGGTGAAGATGTAAAAATTTACCCAAAACCTAAATTATCCAAACCTTAACCTACCTTGACAAATAACAGAACCTTGTTCAAACCAAACTAAACTTTACCTTATTCCCGAAGAGATGGTCTCATAGAAAACATTGACTATCTCACAAACTAACAATTTGAGACAGAAATGTAATTAAGAAAACCTTCTCAGAATGCATCTGATAATGTAAAAATACAACTCTGAATTCTCTAGAACATTCAGGTGAAGATGTAAAATAATACCATCAATAGGTCATTGTTAGGTTATGTTAGTGATTCTAGCACCTTATTCCTAATGTAAATCATTGTATTTTGTCTGCCCCACCCAAGAACCCTGTATTCCCACAGGTCCCCAGGTTTGTTGAGGGTGATAAGGATATCGTATTATATATGCATTTGTGACGGAAATTAATGTCAAAATCATTTGAAATGGATCAAAATCAACACAAAAAGTGTGTTATTTATATGCAGGTGCATTCTGGTGAAGATGTAAAATTTTACCTCCCAATCCTCCTCACCTTAGTTTTTCAACTCGGTCTATATATTCGTTAAAAATCTAGGTTTACATATATGTTAAAAGGAATGCTAAATTACGTACTTGAGGGTGTTTATATATATATCTATATATGTATATATATATATATATATATATATATATATATATATATATATATATATATATATATATATATATATATAAACACCCTCAAGTACGTAATTTAGCATTCCCTTTAACATATATGTAAACCTAGATTTTTAATGAAATAAGGAAATTAAGTTTTTTTTCTGTCGTAAAATTGTAATTGAGAAATCGTTAGTAAATATATCTTTGAAAAGTAGATTTATCAATGCTAGATTTAGTTGATACTTGTATGAGAATGATTTTACAACAAAATTTATAAAAACTACTGAAATACACGCAAAACAGAGTTAACTTTTGTGAAAAAAAATCACTAACCTTTTTTTAAAAATATATACTGTCTTTGCACTTACTGAGTTACTGAGTTTGTTCCAGTGTTTTACTATCCTCTTAGTAAACCAATTTTTACCTATCTCTTTCCTAAATCTGAACTTATCTAGTTTGAAACTATTTGTTCGTGTTATAATTTTCTCCTTGACAATGAGAACCTTATTTATGTCCCCTTTGTTGAAACCCTTGACCCATTTAAATACTTCTATCAGAAAGTTATGTTCCTTATCCCCTGAATAATTTTAGTCATCCTTCTCTATACTGCTTCTAGCTTATCAATATCCATTATATAATATGGAAATCAGAACTGCTCAGCATAATCTAATTGAGGTCTAACTAAGTAAAGTCTTAGGATTACATCTGCTGATCTATTACTTACGCTCCTGGCGATAAAACCCACTACCCTGTTAACTGTTCCTGACACTAATCCACTGCTCTCTGGGCATCAGTTTCTGACTCGCCAACACTCATAAGTCTTTTTCTGAATTCGATTTGCCTATGCATACTCCGTTTTATTTTCTGTGTTGTGTCTGCCGATGTGAATTGTACTGCACTTGTTGATATTAAAGTCCATCTGCCATTGAACTGCTGACTCGTGCATGCTGTTTAGTTCGCCCTGTAATACCATAGCTTCTCGCTCCGAACTGATTTGTCTCCTTATCTTAGTATCATCGCAAATTTACTATTGTTGCTACTTATCCTTGAATCCAAATAATTTATATAGATAGTGAAAAATACATGGACTCCACTATTTACTGTATGCCAATTAGATTTCTTACCTTTTATTTTAACCCTTTGTTCCCTGCTACTAAGCCATGCTTTAATCCAATTATAGACCTTAGCATCGATCCCTTGGGCTTTAACCTTCATCAACAATCTTGGGTGAGGCACCCTGTCAAACATCTAAATATATTACATCATAGTTTAAGCTCTTTTTTGCTACCCCATAGACCCCCCTATAAAAAGATAAAAGATTAGTGAGACACGATTTACCCTTAATGAACCCATGTTGAGAACCCGTAATTAATTTATGTAGTTCTAGATGCTCTCATAATGTTTTAGAAATAATGGACTATAGCATTTTACCTATAACTGGTGTCAGACTAATTGGCCGGTAATTGCTCACCAAGCTTTTATTGCCCTTCTTGAAAATTGGAACTATGTTTGCCTGTCTCCACAAACTAGGTACTATGTCTCTTGAGGCTACTGACTTATTAAGTATTTCCATTAGTGCTACACTAATTATGTTCCTATATTCCATTAATACATGAGGAAATACTGCATCTACTCCTGGTGATTTATTAAACCCAAGGTTATCTATCTCTTGGATTACCTGCTACCTTGTTATGTTGAAGATCATTAATTTTTCGTCTTCCTTCCCACTGAACACTAGGTCTGCATCAGGTAACGTTGGTAAGTTCTCATGTGTAGATACTGATAAAAAGTACTTGTTTAAAGTTGCGCTCATATCTTCACTATTTTCTATCATATCATCATCCTTTTTTAGTGGGCCTATTTTATTCTTGTTTTTAGTCTTATACATTTGGAAAAATTTCTTATGATAACTTCTAGCATTTCTAGCTACTCACTTCATATTTCCTTTCCACTTTTCTTATGTCTTTCCTCACTAATCTAGCTAATGCAGTGTACCTCTTTTAAATCCGTGGTAAATCTGCATAACTACTAGTCGTCCCCTATGTGCTTCTTCCTATAACCAACAAGCTTGGGAACATCTTGGGAAAGCGGGGTTTAGGGTGAGGTAAGCAAATATAGGCCATTTATGGCACTCCTGAAAAAATCTAAGGTGAAAAAACAATTTTTGGGGTAAAAAAAAAATATTAAAAGCTTGTATAACCAAGTCAGATACAACCAAGGACACAACCGTAAACTAACCTAAACTGAATTCGCGTAATAACCTCTTAGCTGGGGAGGGCAAGCCCCCACAGACCACCTAACTTAACCTAAACTGAACTCATGTAAAAACCTCTAAGCTGGAGGGGCAAGCCTCCCATACCCGCCCAACCTAACCTAACTTAAACTGAACTTACATAATAACCTCTTAACTGATCCCCTCAACTTAACCTAACCTGACTTAAACAGTAATAACCGTCTAGCTGTGTGGGCAAGCCACCATCACATCACATAATAATCTTAATTAAATCATATAATAACCTAGATGGGGCTTAAGCTCTTCTAGCAAACCTACCCTAACCAAAGCTTTTGGTTGAAATTAAGTATAACTGGCTTGCCACACTCTTAGTCCTTGGAGTCTAACACAAGTATGTGACAAACGCACAGGTCAAATAGCTGACTTGCTTTTCCCTTAAACTTTGCAGCAAAATCCAAAATCCCGCATCAGTGCAAGTTTCCATGATGGCGGCTCTGAACAAATTGATGATATGACTTGTCATCCACCTCTTATGTGCCACAAAACCATGTGAAGAATTCTCATTGGCTAAGAATTCTGAAAGGACTACATCATAGTGATGTATAACCCAGCATACACCAAAATAAATCAGTCAAAGTGAAAGAAACATGTGGTGTGGAAGTTGTGTGGACTTGGAATAATATTTTATGTGTGGACTTAATACATTTTTTGAGGCACCTAACTTCAAAGACGCTTTGCGAGGTAAATAATGACGAGCACCACCTGAAATCTTCACAGATGTGTTGAGTACACTATTTATAGTATGTATGACTTCATATTTATATCGATATCGTCCTACCAGCAGTTATGCAGAAGAGGTGTGGACCTAGAAAATTATTTGAGGCACCTAACCTCAAAGACGCTTTGCGAGGTAAATAATGACGAGCACCACCTGAAACCTTCACATATGTGTTCAGTACACTAAGTATAGTATGTAGGACTTAATATTTATATCGATACAGTCGGCCCCCCAAGGGTGCGCTTAATGTAGTCCGAACCCTTGCGCACCCTTGGAAAAACGCACCCTTGGAAGTTAATAACCTATGGGAAATTCACTAATGTAGTCCGAGACTCTTAAGACTTACTCTTTTTTCGCCCAATAACCCCCGAAAGAATATACAGTACATATACACATGTGGTTAAATATGATAGATAATAGATAGATACTGTACTGGCGGAAGCCATTACAGTATCAAAGATGGAGGAGGAGGAATCCCACATCTGAGAGAGAGAGAGATGACGTCATCACAAGATGGCCGCCCAACAAAAGTTGAATTTCTTTGGGTATTTCCCGTCTTATACAGACGTGAGAAGAATGCAAAGAAAATCAGCGTAATTGAAAAGAAAGGACTAGTAACATCGGTAAAAATCTCCCTTTGTGTTGCACTTTCTTCCTATTCACGTCTATGGAAGGATAGAGGAACCGTAACACCAAGGAAGATGAGACCCTACGAAGCGATACAAACCATAACAGGTCACACGAAGAAGAAGAGGAGGAGGAAGAAGAAGAAGAATTCCCCATATGAAGCTTTAGGATTTTGAGTTCTTTAAAGGAGATGGAAGGAGGGAGAGAAAGACGAATGGTGGAGAGGGAGAGAGAGAGAGACAGAGACAGAGACAGAGAGAGACTGCTAGCTGACAACGCGTCAAGGACTGGTGGAGAATGGTGGGGGGGTGTGTTGTCTCATCCCGCTGCTGCCAGCTAGTGATTTTGCTCACGCTTTGAATTTTTTCGCATCCTTTGAACATAAGTGCCAAACAGGTACTGTCCACACCCTTGGAATTTCGCACCCTTGTAGGGCGCTCGGACAATACAGTCGGCCCGACTGTATTGTCCGAGCAGTAGTTATGCATGAATACCAAATCCGTTTCCCTGCTTTTAAAATCTTTTGTGTATCCCTCTTTGAATCCTTATCAAGTGTTTCATCCTATCTGTCAACCACTTTGGATAATTTCTATATGACCTTATATTTTTGTAGGGGATAAATTTTTTTTTGTCCTATCAACAATATGACCTCTGATGTCTGGTACTTGCTCTTTTCACATTAACTAAGTAACTTGTTATATGTTATAGGGTCAATAGATGTTTGGCATGTTCTAATTAAAGCTTCCATCAATTTACAAATAGATTACTTTGATCGTGTGTTATGGCACAGCCTTAACTTCCTGACAGCTTGTGATGATATAAAGAAATTTAGTGTAGGATTTCCCAGGTCAGTACATACTAGTTTAGTGTATGAAAACAGATCTATATCATAACATAACAACAAATCCTACATCTATATTTCCATCACCTGGTTTCTATATTGTTGGTGACTGCATTTCCTCTGGACAATTATTTGATAATGCCGTGCAGAAACACACAGCATCTAGCACCTTACCAAGTTGAGTTCAATATTATGCATTCTATATCAAGAGTCATAATAGACAATTCTTTTGCTTTTCTTAAAGGCAGATTCTGAACATTGAAGTTGATTGATGCTGATGTGCAAACGGTATTTAACACACTAGGTTTAATAGTGCTTAGGTTAGCTCATAAAGCAACACCTGCTTTTGACTTGGTACACCTCTTATTTATTTTACTCGTGTATTTCTATAGTGGTCTCAAGTGCTTTTAGTACATTTTGTATATGCATGTAAACTGTTTTAATATTAATTTAAGTACAACTTAGATTTTCTTGTATTTTTAGTATTAATTTCAATATAATAAAGTATTTTATTGTAAAAAAACAAACTATTCCATTGTTTGATTTTTCCTCAAATTGAGTGAAAGCATTACATCAACATGGAGAGGTTCAAACATCAGTAAGTAAGCATATTAAACATTTTGAAGAGTGAAAAGCAGTGCCAGTGATAACAAGGAAAACATGGGATGAGTTCGTGAGGGAGGACATAGAAATAAAAAAAACATCAATAGGCAAGTTGTACATAATCATGAGCCTTGTACAGCTGCTATCAGTTCACAAAGACTGACCTTATGAACATGGATCCTGCCCTATAAATCAATGATGACAAAAGTGATGATCTTCATCCTTCCTGTAAGTAGTGTTATTTAAAAAAAACTACATAAATTGTTTTTAATTCTATTGACATTAGGTACAATACAAAAAAATACAATTTGTGTCTACATATATTATAGTACATGTTGAGGTAGTACTGCTGAAAGACACTGGGATGAGAAGAAGTAGAAAGCCTTATGCAGTGAGGCCGCGGGAGGGGTGGAGGCATGCAGTTAGCAAGTTCAGAAGCGCAGTCAGCTTGAAAATAGTGGTAAGAAAAAGATAGAGATGCTGATTGCAGTTGAGTGTAATTGAAGAAGAGGGAATAGTTATCTGGAAGGTTATGTCGAATAGATATTTGTAGAAATTGAGTTTTTGAGGCATTGAACAGAACCAGGTTTACCCTGCCTCAATCAGAAACTAGTTAAGGATCAGAAGTTAGGCGTCCCTTAGCATCTCGCCTTGAATCACTTAATTCTTGTTGGGTTGGGTGTCGTTATATGATGTTGAAAAATGAAAGATGGTGTCATCAGTATAGGAGTGGATAGGGCATTGAGTCAGATTTAGGAGATCATTGATGAATAATAGAAAGAGAGTGGGTGATAGGACAGAACCCTGAGGAACACCAATGTTGATAGGTTTAAGATTCTATCATACCCTTACCTATCCTACCCTAGTTTAGAAATTAAAGATTTATGCCAGACTCTATCGAAGGCTTTCAATATGTCAAGGCCGACAGCAAAGGTTTCACCGAAGTCCCTAAAAGAGGATGACCAAGATTCAGTTAGAAAAGCAAGATGATCACCAGTAGACTGGCTTTTTCAGAAACCATACTGGCAATCAGAGAGAAGGGTTGAGCTGATAGATTCCTCATTGTCTTCTTATTAAGGACAAACTCAAAGGCTTTAGAAAGGCAGGAAATCAAAGCTATTGGGCAGTAGTTTGAAAGATTGGAGCGGTCACCCTTTTCAGGGACAGGTTGAATGTGAGCAAACTTGTAGCAAGAAGGATAGGTAGAAGTAGAGAGACATACATAAAAGAGTTTGACCAGGCAGGGAGCGAGCTCTGAAGTACAGCTTTTGAGAACAACAGGAGGGACTCCATTTGGACCATAAGCCTTCCAAGAATCAAGGCCAGAGAGGGCATGGAAAATATCATTATGGAGAATATAAATTTTAGGAATGAAGTAGTCTAGTCAGACGGTGGAGGAGTAGGAGGATTATGCCCAGTATCATCCAAAGTATAGTTGGTAGTAAAGAGTTAAGCTTTAAAGAAAGAAGAGACAGCTGTGGAGCCATCTGGTTGAAGTAAAGCAGAGAAAGATGAAGTAAAATTGTTGGAGATATTATTGGCTAAATGCCAAAAATCATGAAAAAAGTTAGAATTGCAAAGATATTGACATTTACTACTGATGAAAGAGTTTTTAGTGATTTGGAGAATAAATTTGGCATGATTACGGGCAGAAATATAAAGGGCATGAGTTTCAGCAGATGGACAGCTACAGTACCGTTTCTCTCTATCTTTGACAGCAAGAGAATAAGCAGAGTTAAATCAGGGCTCTTTAGCTTTAATATAACAGAAAGTGTTAAGGCCTGTCCACACTAGGACTTTTGAGCTGCTCTCTGACTCGCTGCAGTGAGGGATTCGGGGGATTTGTGTCCACACTAGACAATAGAGCCTCGCGCGCTGCTGCTGCTGCCAAGGCATCATAGTACCACAGTCTGGGTAGATACAGATCGTCTGCACCTGCCCCTGCCTTCTGCAATGCCTTCTTCTCCTGTACCTCTTGTTGATATTGACCTCTATACACTAATTCCCCGTTATATCGCGGTTCACCTTTCGCGGTCCCGGTATTTCGCGTTTTTTTCTGTAAGCCCTATTATTTTTTATATCGCGTATATTTTCGCCATTTCGCGGCATTCTGCAGCATTGTTTATGAGTTTAAATCTCGCGCATCACAATAGAATAGCTGTACGTACTGATTCAGCCAATCAGAGCGTCGGTATTGTTTTCTTGGCCGCTGATTTGCTGTTGTGTTCTAGGGGGTGATTTCACAGTCGCTTCCAATAGTTGTGATCGTTACCAATGAGCAGTGATCTCCACCACCATCAACAAATCTGATTTCACAGTCATCTTTTGCAGTGTTGTTTGTTTGTATCGATACCCGAAATTGGAACCTTTGGTAACGCAGGCTTGGGAGCTGGGGGACCTCCCCAACGGAGCTTAACAAAGCAATTTTTTTTGCAAAAAAATAAAATTCTTATCACCATATAGTTATATTAAAATCTGAAATATATGTGAAAAGTTATTTAACAATACAGCAACACATTGTAGGGGTATGGTAATATGAAAATTTTTTAGAAAAATGTGGATGGTGGATAAGTTTTTGGAAAACAGTATCCTCTTGTTTTCAAGACAAAATTATATTATTCTGATGGATTTCGATGTGTTTTGAATTAATATGATAACCGTTTCTCGGCAAAATGATCAAACCAAAAATAAATTAAACCTAACCTAACGTCCTAACCGGGGATGTGGCCCGCTGGAATCCCCCAATCATTTAAATTTTATTACGGTTATTTCTTAATTTGCTTACCTAGTTCAACTATCTCAGAAAGATAAAAGATCTACACAATGAAATAGGTAAAGATGTCTGGAGGATGCTATTTACCGAAATACTGAGACAAATAGTAGTTGGGTTGATTTATTAATGTGGCAGTTATATCAGCATCAGGAAACCAGTGCAGGCTGTGAACAACCTTCAAGGTAAAAGTTATCCATTGCTCTTGGTCTCTCTCAATATCTTTTATGTGTTTAAATGTGTTTTTATTATTTTAAAAGTGTGTTTAAAGACCTTAAAATGCTTTTAAAAGTACCCCAAAAATTATAAAAACATGCCTAGGGTGTATTTAAATAGGGTATTTCTATTTCGCGAATTTTCACTTATTGCGGGAGGGTCTGGAACGTATCCCCCGCGATGGAGGGGTCACTAGTGTATGTATAGAGTTTCTTCATAATAATTTCTGGTGTTATTAAACAGTTTATTGTACTCATGAGTTGTTTTGTCATTGTATTAAGACTTACACTCCTCATTTCCTTGTTTTTATAGTTGTTGCTTCGTACTTGCCACAGGCATGGATGCTTCCTTAAAAATTCAATAAACTGATGAGTGTTCCTGAGCATCCATTCAAAGTTTTGTTCAGCCATGGTCTGACAGAGCGAGAGAGTAGCACCCTCCTCCGTGCTCTGCGTGTGACTCACTCATATGAATTATGAATTGCCCACTGTCAGATTCTCTAGTGAAGCGCGGAATGACCTGCTAATTGCTCCATATATGGTCACCTCGACACCTCAAAAGTCCTAGTGTGGACTGGCCTTTAGGTTTGTATGACTCCATGCCAGAGACAATCACCTCTGTTATGCGCTCGGTACAAAGAAAAGGATCATGGAAGCAATAATTATCCCAAGGAAAATCAGAATATTACTGCCTTACGTCCTCCCACTTAGCAGAGTTTAATGCTAGAAGCAACTCTGCTTAGTCCTGAAGCTGCACTGGAGTGATAGAACAGATAACAGAAATAAGATTGTGATTGAAGGAGCCCAACTGAGAGGAAAGTTTGACAGAGTAAGCTGAAGGATTGGAAGTTAGGAAAAGATCAAGAATTTTGGGCGTGTCTCCAAGGTGGTCAGGGATACGGGTAGGGAACTGCAATAGCTGCTCTAGGTCGTGAAGGATAGCAAAATTGAAGGCTTGTTCACTAGGTTAGTCAGTCAAAGAGGATGAAAGCCAAAGCTGGTGGTGCACTTTGAAATCCCCAAAAAGGGAAATTTCAGCTTAAGGAAAGTGAGATGGAATGTATTCCACTTTGGAAGTCAAATAGTCAAAGAATTTTATATAATCAGAGGAATTAGGTGAGAGATAAACAGCACAAATGTATTTAGTTAGAGAGTGACAAAGTCTTAGCCAGATGGTAGAAAATTCTGAAGATTCAAAATTGTGGGCACGAGAGCAAGTAATGTCATTACGCACTTATACGCAGCAGCCAGCTTTGGATTGAAAATGAGGAAGTAAATGAAAAATTAAATTTAAAATGAAAATGAGAAAGTAGGAGGGAACAGTGAAGGGGCTGCTGTTAGTAGCCATAGACAACTGTGTTTCAGTTAGGAAGAGATGTGGTTTAAGGCCCGTACACACTATGGCTTGTGCGTCGCTCTCTGACTAGGCTCAGTGAGGGGGTTTGGGAGGGGTGTGGAAATCAAAACAATAGAGCCCCGCGCGCTGTGCCCGCTGCCGTCACGGCAAAGAGAGAGAGAGAGAGGGAGAGGGAGAGAGAGAGAGAGAGAGAGAGAGAGAGAGAGAGAGAGAGAGAGAGAGAGAGAGAGAGAAAGAGAAAGAGAAAGAGAGAGAGAGAGAGTGTTATAAACGAATGATCATTGACTCACCTGTAGTTCATCTAGATTTTAAGTGGAATCTCGAGGTGTATCTCCATCACCAAGGAAAGCCAAGGCATCATAGCACCACAGTCTGGGTAGATACAGATCGTCTGTACCTGCTCCTGACTTCTGCGATGTCTTCATCTCCTTCATCTCTCAGCGATATTGACCTCTCAATGTATGGAGTTTCTTCATAATCATGTCTGGTGTTACTACACAATTTATTGTACTCGTGAGTTGTTTTGTTAGGCTGGGATCACACATTCACGATTTTGAACTGCGACGGACAGCGACGCTTGAATTTTCTAAATCCTGGTCCATCTGATATGAAAATTGGCCGATGGCTCGCGATATGTGTGTAATCGTGGAACATCGATAGGGTATAAGGACTGAATTACGACTCAATTACGATGTTATGCGACTGTCGCATAATGTCGTAATAGAGTCGTAATTCAGTCGTAGTGAACTCCGACCAGTCTTGAAAGTATGGCCAAGATGTATTACGATGTTAAAAGACAAATCCCAATGGGCGTAAATTGATCGGGAATTGCAAACGATGTGATTACGACTGATTAAGACATGTCGTGGAAACGTGTCGGGACCCTTGCCCAGGTATATAATTCGAGGGAGGACACACCTCCAGCATCTCTAATTCATTATCTTCCAATAATAAAGTAGAGCTGCTTCCTGCGGCAGGGACATATGCAGGAAGGCTAGGCTCAGATGTAGGGGTGGGAGGGCTAGGCTCAGATGTAGGGGTGGTAAGGCTAGGTTCAGATGTAGGGGTGGGAAGGCTAGGCTCAGATGTAGGGGTGGGAAGGCTAGGCTCAGATGTAGGGGTGGTAAGGCTAGGTTCAGATGTAGGGGTGGGAAGGCTAGGCTCAGATGTAGGGGTGGGAAGGCTAGGCTCAGATGTAAGGGTGGGATGGCTAGGCTCAGATGTAGGGGTGGGAAGGCTAGGTTCAGATGTAGGGGTGGGAAGGCTAGGCTCAGATGTAGGGGTGGGAAGGCTAGGCTCAGATGTAGGGGTGGGAAGGCTAGGCTCAGATGTAGGGGTGGGAAGGCTAGGCTCAGATGTAGGGGTGGGAAGGCTAGGCTCAGATGTAGGGGTGGGATGGCTAGGCTCAGATGTAGGGGTGGGAAGGCTGGGCTCAGATGTAGGGGTGGGAAGGCTAGGCTCAGATGTAGGGGTGGCAGGTAGTGGCATGGGTGATGATGTAACATCCTCTTCCTGACGAGGGAAATTAGTCTTGGTTTTCTTTGCCCCAGCTTTCTTGTCCTTCCTTTCCTTCACCATCTTGAAGAGTGCTTGGAGAAGTGCTTGCTGTGTAGTACTAGAGTAGACTGGCCAGGCCGACTATATATATCCTATATATATCGTATATATATCATGGTCCGTCATAGGGTGGCGTGATGCGCTGTTGCCACATCGAGACAACGGTTTTTGTGATGCTGATGATGCCAGACAGCACACGATTTTTCGTAGATAATAACGATGGTCGCCATTGAATCTTTATTGTACCACGATGAACCATGACACAATTACGATTCTGTTACGATGGTCGGGATCATCTCCCGATGAATGACAGTTGGAACAGAAAACTACGATTGTTTTGGACCGTTAGAAATTGTCGGGATGTAGGGAGACGACTGGGGATGCTTGGCGACACAACACACCCCGATACACCACGTTTTGCTTCTCGATGGTCGGGAGCGAGTTGTAATTCTCTACCCGATGCACCAATTTCAAATGTTGCTGTCCGTCGCGGTTCAAAATCATGAATGTGTGATCCCAGCCTTAGTGTATTAAGGCTTACACTCCTCACTGTCTTGTTTTTATAGTTTGTGTTTCATACTTGCCACAGGCATGGATGCTCCCTTATAAGGTCAATGAACTGTTGAGTGTCCAGCGCGTCCATTCAAATTTCTGTTCAGCCATGGTTGGATAGAGCGGGAGAGTAGCGTCGTCCTCCTTTATTTGAATAGCAAGCAACTGGCGGGCTTTGTGCGGGACGCACTTGTATGGAATGCCCACTGCCAGACTCTCAGGTCAAATGCGAGACGTCCCGCTAATCTCTCCATATACGGGCATGAGGTTCGTGAGTTGATTCAGAGAGCAGCGCACAAGTCATAGTGTGAGATGGTGTTCCACAGATTGGAAATTAGATCTAAAGCCTTGACTGTTGCAGAAATCAATAGAAAAAGTATTAGAGGAAGTGTCAAGACACCCAAGGTCGTCAGCAGAGGGGCAATCGGACCTGGGTACATGTGTGATTCCCTCCCCAGATGGGAGCTCCTAGGCTGGGCGTGGTGAGGCCATTATAAAGAAAGAGTTGAAGTGTGTAAAAGTGTAAGGTGCATATAGTGTTATGTAAGTAGTAGTAGAAGTTGTATTTAGAGGGCAGGTTGCTGATGCTCTCTTGTGTAAGTGAGACACTAAGGAAACCAGAAAGAAAGGACACGGGGAATCACTAAGTCTGCAGCACCGCTTACATCCCCGTAAGTACCTCTCCTGGAGTATTTCACTAAGCAGCAGGTTTCTACTGCCTACTCCATGATTGAGCGTCTTATAATCCATCAAATATGGTATTCCCCTCACTCTATACACAAGATATGGGCAAATTCTACCTTGTTACAACACTCACATTTGCCCACGGCCATCTGCCACATATATGACCTGTGTTGAGAGAGTGACATATCACTCACCCTTATATACAGATGAAGTGTGCCTATAGACCTTAACCTCCACCACTTGGTCAAGTCTGTTTGTCCTACCAATCTGCGGGAAATACAAAATGACTCGCATACAACTCGCCGTTACTTACATACTCTACAGGCAATAACTTTAAGTGATGGTCACCACAAGAAGCCTGGATACAATACGTATAGTATGGAAGATTATTTGCATTGTAGTTGCCAGAGATAAGAGTACCAATAAGTACTGAAAATTATTTGTTACAATTATTACAATATCTATAATTGGTTGAACTCCTCAGACAATGGGAGAAACTATGTACTATTGTCAAACTGGATGGGGATATGAAAAAAAATTAAATGAATATATATGTGTATATATGTACTCACTTGAATGTGTTTCATTCTCAGGTCGGTGATTGAGAACGAAGGAACGTGGGGAGTGTCTCACACCAGGGTTCCGACTGAATCCCGTCCAGGCCATGTGGCCATTATTGCTGGCCTCTATGAAGACCCAAGTGCCATTGCAAAGGGATGGAAGGAAAACCCTGTTGAATTTGATTCTGTTTTCAATGAGAGCCGGCACACATGGTGTTGGGGAAGTCCAGACATTCTTCCAATGTTTGCTACTGGTGAGTGATGTATTTATTAGCTATATATGAAAATATTTAATGTAGAAATGTCTCATGAATTTTGAAAGTCACTTATTAAATTGGCATTCAGTAATTTTTGATTTTGGAAGATTGTTATGCTTTTCAATACATGAAGAATACATGTTTTATAAAAATTGCTACCTTAAAATGTTTGTAAAATTCACACAATCAGGATGTTATTCTTAAGATTGGAACTAAATGAAGTGTACTGAGTAAAGCTAAACATGTAGACAGCTGAGCTCTTACCCTCCATAAAGGTTATTAATGTGACAAGAAATTTATAAGGTTAAATAGTACAAGAAAAGTATGTGTTGAAATTAGAAAAAATACAGAGAATTGCAACTAAAATGGTGCCAGAATTGGAAGACTTAGCATATGGGCGGTGGCCTAGTGACTAGCGGTTGGGCATACCAGCTCAGGGTCCTGAGTTCGAGGCCCGACACGTGCTGGCCACTTTTCTTTGCTATTACTACCGAGTGGTCTAAGATCACCCACATGCTGCCATTACACTATCCTCGACGGGACTGCAAAGCCATATGCTTGAGGAGCTTCCGCTCGCAGCATGAGACTCTCTATTTGAAATGAGGTGTCACTTAAAAAATCTAACCCGCGCTACTAACGGGCGTAGGCCAACCATTTAAGGCCTCCATTAAACCTACCGGTGCTACGGGTAAAGGATTAGAAAAAAAATAAATATATGAGGAAAGATTAAAAAAAATGTATCTAACAACACTAAAAGAAAGAAGAGAAAGAGGTGACTTAATCACAATATGTAAATTGATGAACAACCTGGAAGAAACAGATAGAAAAAATCTATTATTGAGGAGAAAAGGAGAGGCTAGAAATTTGAGAGGACACAAGAAAAAATTGCTAAAAGCAATTTGCTTGAGCGATACAAAAAAGTACAGATTTCCCTAAAGAAGTATGGATATTTGGAATGGACTGAAGGAAAAGATGACAATGGCAAAGAATGTACATTAACTGAACGGAAAACTGGACAACTGTAGATACGGAGACAAGATCACATGAGTGTAGCTCAGGCCCTGTATACAACTAAGTAAATACACACACACACACACACACACACATACACACACACACACACACACACACACACACACACACACACACACACACACACACACACACACACACACACATACACACACATACACACACACACACACACACACACACACACACACACACACACACACAGGAAAAACGAAATAAGGGAAATCAGGATAAATAGAAAAGAGATAGAAGAAATTATGAAAGAATTGGATGAAAGAAAACCAATAGGACCAGATGGAGTATCAGGATACATCTTGAAGGAGTGTAGACAAGAAATGGCTGAGCCAATTCATGATATAATTGAGTGTTTTATTAAAACAGGAAAAGTCCCTAAAGAATGGAAAAGAGCTACTATAATGCATAGATGCAAAAATGGAAATGAAGAACAACCACTTAATCATAGACCAGTGTCATTGTCCAGCATAGTCTGTAAAATATGTTCGAAGGTCATCAAGTAACTATGGACTGAATACTTAGAAAGATAAGGAATAATAACAGATCAGATCAGAACAGGAAAGTCATGTATCACCAACTTATTAAGTTTTTACTCAAGAGTGATTGATATAATGCAAGATAGAGATGATGGGCGGATTGCATATATTTAGACTTAAAAAAGGCATTTGATAAGGTTCTGTACAGAGATTACTTTGGAAGTTGGAATTCATTGGGAAAGGAACATTAAACAACTGGACGGAATACTACCTGAAAGGAATGGTAATGAGAACAGTAGTAAAGGATGGAAAATCTAAATGGAGGGAATTAAAAAGTGGAGTACCACAAGGATCAGTTTTGGCACAGATAATGTTTTCAGTACAGTAGAACCTCGCAATACGAGTTTAATTCGTTTTATGACAGCTCATATTGCGATTTACTCGTTTTACAAATCAATTTTTGCCATTAAAATTAATTGAAATATAGTTAATCCGTTCCAGCCCCCCCAAAAAAAGCCCTATGGATTTTTAAAACAGAAAAAGTGCACATTGTTGATATGCTTCAGTCTGATTGGCTTGCTAAGTCCACTACACGTACTCCTCTCTCATGGTTTTCAGATACTGTCGATGCTCAATTTAACGGACTTCGGGTTTAACACACTGTCCGCTGGTGGACAAAGTCCGTTAAAATCTAGGGTGAAACGCCCAATTTTTGAGTAATGAAATATAAAAACCTTATATAACTGAACCTAACTGAACCAAACATAACATAACATAATCTAGCCATAACCTAACATAATTTGAGAGATATTTTGCCAGGTAAATAATGGTGAGCACCACCTCTGAAACCTTCACAGATGTGTTGAGTACACTATGTATAGTATGTACGATTTCAGATTTATATCGATATCGTCTGAGCCAAAAAGTCAAAAAGTATTTGGGTAAATCAGCATAACTACTTTATGCTGATTTACCCAAATACTTTTTGGCTTACCTTAATGTAGGTTGTATGTACAGTATTTACAGTTGCACTCAATGGTTACTCCGAGTCAGAGGGAAGCGTCTGGGTGCAGCCATTAATCTTTAACATGCTCCGCCCACAATCAGCTGATGTATACCTAGGCTCCGCCTCCCTCCTCCCTCTCGGCATCAGTGTTGAAACCACCATAGAGTCTAATAAGTGTGTGTAACTAGGTCAGGTTAGATAAGGTTAGCCTACTAATTTTGAGGCACGGGCTATTTAATTTTGGGCAAAGTATGATGCTTTTTCATTTCGAGAAACCTAGCCTAACCCTAACCCTAACCCCACCGCAAGCTAACCTAACATTGTGGGTCTTACCTACTGAGGCGGTAGGTATAATTTTTTATTTTTTTAATTTTTTTTTATTTTTTTAATTTTTTTAATAGTTTCCGGAAGTTGATATATATTGCATAATATTCTGCAATCTTAATTATATCTGACATGTAAGTATTAACCTCGGGAGAAGATGCTGATGTATACCTAGGTGGAGCCTAGGTATACATCAGCTGATTGTGGGCTGAGCATGTTAAAAATTAATGGCTGCATCCAGATGGTTCCCTCTGACTTGGAGTAATTATTGAGTGCATACAACATATGTTAAGGTAAGCCAAAAAGAATTTGGGTAAATCTGCATAACTACTGCTCAGACGATATCAATATAAATATGAAGACGTACATACTATACATAGTGTACTCAACACATCTGTGAAGATTTCAGGCGGTGTTCACCATTATTTACCTGGCAAAACATCTTTCAAGTTATGTAAGGTTAATTATGTTATGTTAGGTTATGGTTAGGTTACATTAAGTTATGGTTAAATAAGGTTATGTTATGTTAGGTTAGGATCGGTTATATAAGGTTTTTATATTTTATTACCCAAAAGCTAGGTGTTTTACCCTAGGTTTTTTTCCCCAGATTGCCATATTATGGCCTTTAACCAAGTAACGGACTTTTTACACTAACGGACAGGGTTTCCTCCACATTAGTAAGTTAAATTGAGCGTCGACAGTATTGCCTTCTTCAACTCTATCATAATTATCTTTTTCTTCTTATTAGCACTATGCTTTGCACTAACTTTTTTCGGACTCATGGCTAACACAATTAATTAGGACAAAATAATGCCAAAAATTCCACAAAAGAGAAAAATCACTAATCGATTAGATATATAAGATAATTGGCACAGCTGTATTTCCATTACATCAGAAATTATAATTTTCAATGCGGTGTGACACAGAAAAATATGATAATTCTCTGTGTAATCAAGTAGGGATTGTAGGGATTGATATTCTTATTTGAAAATTATTTCTGTGAGTATCTTTTTGCTAACTTTAGGTCCCAAAACCAATTACTTTTTAAGTACATGTATATCAATGGGAAATACTGCCTCGGTTATCATTTCTTTTGATTTTAAACCAATTCTCAGCAACCAATTGATGACGAAAACTGAGGTTCCACTGTATTTATATCTATGTGATATTGATGTCAATATTTTTTTCTAGGTGCTAAAAGGGGTCACGTTGAAACATTCATGTATAAAGCAGAGGAAGAAGATTTTGCAAGTAGTGATGCCTCCAGACTGGATAAATGGGTATTTGAGAAAGTTGAATCGTTTTTCATGAAAGCATCAAAGGACAAGATGGTTAAAGATATGATACATGAAGATAGGATTGTATTCTTCCTACATCTTCTTGGATTGGACACAAATGGGCATGCCCACAAGCCCCACTCAAAGTATGTTGATCGCTTTCATATGTTGTAATGTGTATAGAAAGTATAAGGAAAGAGAGCAACTCATTCCAATAATCTAGCAAATTGCAATATTAATTTAGATGAGAACTCAGTGAATTATGATATTCATTTGATAAGTTATGTTTGGAAATCTATCATTGTCATTACATTCACCACTGCTCTTCATTCACTTCTATCACGCACAATCATTGTTTTGTGGCTCACAGACATTCCTCTGTCATACAGTGATCTTTTCATAGTTTTCATACTACTGAATATTCTTTGCTTGTATACTGCCTCTATCTTCAGACCATTCCAAATTTTTATGTTGATTTCTTAACATCCTTTGATTATCATCTTCCTAAATTCATGTTCATGGGATGTTGCCACCCCTCGCCAGATCTTTTCTGTTCTCATGCTCAAGTATCTTTAATAATTTAAGTAATGTGTACATTTTTTTCTTTCTTTGCTGTTCTATAATGTAGGGAACCTGATTTTTTCTTCTATTGGGTATTTACCAAGAGTAGCCTGAGCTACACTCATATAGTTCTGTCTCCGTATCTATATTTGTACAGTTTTTCCTTTATTAGATGTACATTCTTTGCCATTATTTCAAGTATCTGTACTTTTTTGGGAAAACTACTTTGTTGTATCGTTCAAGCAAATTCCTTTTTGCAATTCTTTCTTGTGTCTCAAATTTCTAGCCTCTCCTTTTCTTCTCAATATTAAATCTCCTCTATCTGTTTCCTCAAGGTTGTTCATCAATTTACATATTGTAATTAAGTCGCCTCTTTCTCTTCTTTCTTTCAGTGTTGTTAGGTGCATTTCTTTTAATATTTCCTCATATGTAAGATCCTCCTATTCTGGCACCGTCTTAGTTGCAATTCTCTGTATTCTTTCTAATTTCAACACATGCTTTTTCTTGTACGGGGACCATCTCACTTCTGCATATTTCAGTTTTGATCTGATCATTGTAGTTATAATTTTTCTCATCATATCCTTATCAAGGAAGTGGAAAGCTATCTGTATATTTCTTAGCATCATGAAAGTGTTACCAAATATTCTGTATATGTTTCTGTAATGATAAATTGTCCTGTATTACCACTCCCAAATCTTTCTCTTCATTTGCTATTTTTTGTTCGTTATTTGTTTTGTGTATTAATCACTGTGTCACTTGTGTTATTACAGGGAATACCTGAGAAACATTGAAACTGTTGATGCAGGGATACAGAAAATTGTTGAAGTTTTTGAACATTTCTATAATGACCATCAGACAGCATATATATTTACCGCAGACCATGGCATGACTGACTGGGGTGAGTTAAATTCATTCTTTTATATCATATGTTGGTACATCCTAAGCTTATAATATTATGTTATGTGCCTGTTTATTGTAATATATGATGACACTCTTTGCAAGGAGATCCTAGTAACAGAATAGTTACTTAAGGAAAATCTGGCTCTTTTTAAATACTTGTTTTGCATTCTGGCATTTTCTATTTTTTCATTTATTCTGTAGATATTCCTTCAGTTTGTTCATGTTTCTGTCTTACAATCACAATCAGATCTTTTGTTTTGTTAACTGATTCTTTTTAAGTCTCTTATATATCCAAAAAATATTAGTCCATTAAATGACCAGTTTAACAGACTATTTTTGAGGTGTCAAGACACCTCTAATGTTAACTGGACCTCCATCCCTTCCTTCTATTTTTCCTACTGTCCTCTTTACAAGGTCTGGCGAAAAGCGGGATTTTTTTACGTATTTTAGTTGTCCCTTAGCTAGTACCCTTTTAATGTAAAAAAACCACATAAAAAAACAATGCTGATAAATCGCACAACATTTAAGTAATTGTGCATGATAGGCTCTTTCCACTTATTATTATTTTGAGATGATGAAAGTGAATGTGCATATCCCTTCATCATAGATAACATTTCAAATAACTAAAAGAATGTGTAAATCTTTGTTTGTTTGTCTGTATGTTTTTCTGTCTTGTCTGTCTGTCTGTATCGGTCTGTTTGTCTGTTTATCTGTCTGTCTGTCTGTTTGTTTAGACAGACAGACAGACAGAAGCAGACTGACGGACTGACTGACTGACTGTCTGTCTGTCTGTCTGTCTGTCTGTCTGTCTGTTAGTCTGTTTCTCTCTGTCTGTCTGTCTGTCTGTTAGTCAGTCAGTCAATCAGTCCGTCAGTCTGTTTCTGTCTGTCTGTGTGGCAATATTATACATAACATACATGCTAATCAACAACCTAAGCCAACTTAAAAAAAATATATACGCGAACTCTCCCCTTAATATATACTATAGATTTAGAAAATTTTGGAAAAAATAAAAAAAAATTATATATCTAAATATATATTGATGCTATTTACTTGAAACTCGGGTATGATAATGAAGCCAATATTATATGTAACATACATGCTAATCAACAACCTAAGCCAATTTAAAAAATATAGGTGAACTCTTCCCGTAACATATAGTGGAACCTCGGTATACGTCCTTAATCCGTTCCAGATCCCTGGACTTATACCAAAAAGGATGTATGCCAAAAGAATTTTTCCCATAAGAAATAAAAGGAAAATGATTAATCCGTTCCCATGAAAAAAAATCCTATTGTTATTGGCATACAGTACATGTATTATACATTGATGGGGTTGTATAAATTGATTTCTAAATACTAAAATACGTACTGTACATAAATGAAATACAATACAGTATAACAAAAATTAGATGAAATACTGTAAATGAAAATTTAAACTCACTTTACCTTGCTGAGAAGAGTCAAGTGCCTACTGAGAAGGGAGGAGGAGGAGATGTTATTGTTTGGAAAGAGAGTCCCCTTCCAATAAAATGCGGGACTCACTTGTATGAAATGCCAACTGATAGACTCTCTGGTCAAGCACAGGATGACCCGCTAATCACTCCATATATGGTCATGGGGCTAGTGAATCGAGACAGAGGGCGGCGCACAAGCCATAGTGTGTAGTGTGTATGGGCCTAGAGAGAGAGAGAGAGGGAGAGAAAGAAGGGGGTGGGTGGGAGGGAGGTGCAGAGAGAGAGAGAGAGAGAGAGAGAGAGAGAGAGAGAGAGAGAGAGAGAGAGAGAGAGAGAGAGGAGGGAGAGGGAGAGGAGAGGGAGAGGGAGAGAGAGGAGAGAGAGAGAGAGAGAGAGAGAGAGAGAGAGAGAGAGAGAGAGAGAGACAGAGAGAGAGAGAGTGAGTGTGAGAGAAAGGGTGGTTGGTGAGAGGGAGGCAGGCAAGGCAAGGAGGAGAGCAAGCCCATCCAATCACGAGGCAGAGTCATGCTACGTCACTGGAGAGGGCGGGGCAGAAGAAAATTGAGCACAAATTTCGGAAATATGTTGTACTGACGCTCGCACAAGTCGTATTCCAAATAAAGGTCGTATACCAATTCCAAACAGGTCGTATACCAAGTTGGACTTATTCCAAGGCAGACGTATACCAAGGTTCCACTGTATACTGTTAATACAACACCTGATAACATATGATCATAATTATATAATAATTATAATAAAAATAATAATGATAGTGATACTACTACTACTACTACTAATAATAATTGTAATAATAATATTGATAATAATAGTAATAATAATAATGATTATAATGATAATAATAATGATAATGATGATAATAATAATAGTAATTATAATAGTAACACTTATAATGATAATAATATTGATAATGACAATAATAATAATAATAATAATAACAATAATAATAGTAATACTAATAATAATAAGTTATTTACAAAAGCAAGATTAAGTAAAGGCTTAAGTACTTTAGTTAGCTTGTAAATGAAGTTTTAATTGTTTTTTCAACAAAGGTGAATTATTAGTAGAAACTATCTTTTTTTGTCAATTGGTAAGGCGTTCCATGTATGAGTCATTAAACATAATACTATTTTAAAGTGTGTTGTGTTAAATCGTGTACACTTATGATTACTGTCATTACTTCTTGTGATGTGTTGTCTGTCAATTGATTAAAAAAGTTGAGTTTCAGAATATTTAAGGTTATAAATATTGATAGCAAAAAAATACTTATGAATAGAATATACATTCAACAAATTATGGTTCAGAAATATGTTGGCTGTGGAATCAAGTTTTCCAATAAAGAAAATGTTTTTTTTTGTGGTACAGGTTATCCGAAATTCCGCAAACCGAAAAGGTCCGAAAACCGATTTTTTTCCCCTCCAGGATGTCTCTGCTGCTCACAGATATTTTGTTTATTTTTTGCTGATATAATCTGAAGACTGCAATTGTCAAACATTACTGCAGATTCCCCTATGGATAACAGTAAGAAACAGAAAAGAAAGAATTTGTCATTATCGATAGCATA
Source organism: Metacarcinus magister (assembly GCA_029783475.1). Taxonomy (NCBI): domain Eukaryota; kingdom Metazoa; phylum Arthropoda; class Malacostraca; order Decapoda; family Cancridae; genus Metacarcinus; species Metacarcinus magister. The sequence goes on along the minus strand of JAPQNM010000038.1, from coordinate 358,406 downwards.
TAAAGTAGGATTATTGCAGAAGCTTGATCTTGGTGTATCTGTGTGGTGTCTTACTGAAGATTATGGTGTGAGAACTACCACCATATACCACTTAAACAAAAAAAACGTAAATTGTTGAAGTTTTACAGTGACAGTGATGACCAGAAACTAATGAAAAATAGGAAAATGCTGCATAGTTCAAAAAACACAATCTTAACCGTGTGCTATTGGAGTGGGCTTAACAACGAAGAATTGAATGTATGCCACTGACTGGTTTGATGGTAATGAAACAAGCTAGTAAATACCATGAAGAACTGAACATTGAAGGCAAATGTGAATATGCAGAAGGTTGGCTGCAGAAATTTAAGAAGCATCATGGTATAACATATCTGAAAATTTGTGGTGAAAAAGTTTTTGCTGATTATGATGCAGCTGAACGTTACATTGATAAATTTGCCAAGATGTTATCTGATGAAAACCTTAGTCCTGAGCAAATATACAATGCTGATGAAACAGCTCTCTTCTGGCTGGCCACTCTACCACTGAGCCACCCAGTCCCCTGTATTGGTTATATATATATATATATATATATATATATATATATATATATATATATATATATATATATAAAATTTTAAATCTACGCTAAAAATCTTCCATTCCGAAATCTGAAAAGTGTCTGATCCCAAAGTTTTTGGATAAGAGATTGTGAACCTGTACTATTAATGTATCTAGAAAAGATGGCCAGGTACATACCTATACAGATATACAATAGTTAATATAAGGATAACATAATGTATAATAAATAGTTAACATGGCATCAATTATAAGATGGTTCCTTATTCTGTACAGCACACCACAACATCTGAAATTTTATGTAGGCAACTCGTTCTATTAATTCACCTTAAGCAATAACGTAGGCAAATAATTTTTAACAGATCTATTTTGAAAAAAAATAAAATGATTTGTCTTGGAAATGTTAAGTTTCAATCTATTTGATTAAATCCAATTATTTAAAGAAAATAACTCAGTATATAAATTCAAATATAAAGAGGGAATATTTTTATCAGGTATTAGAAGATCAGTGTGTTCTGCATATATCATAAACTTGAATTTGGTGCTAGAATATATGATGTCATTAATGTAAATGAGAAACAGAATTGGTCCTAAACTGATCCTTGAGGAACACCTGTAGATATAAATTCATTATTAAAATATTTTGAATTACAATAGACAGTTTGTGTTCTATTACTAATTTATCTTTGAAATAATTGTAATGGCAGACCCCTTGATACCAATATTTTCCAGTTTTCTTAGGAGGATTTTATGGTTTAGGGAATCAAATACCTTAGAAAGATCAACGAATTACCCAATGGCATGATATTTTCCAAATAATAGTTTGTAAACACTGGAGACAAACTGTAGAATTGCTAACTTTGTGGAATGATTAGCTCAGAAACCATGTTGATAGGAAGGGAGCATATTATTGTTTTGTAAATAATGCACTAAACAATGTGTAAGAATTTTTTATAATATCTTACTGAATGCTGCTAGAATCGAGATTGGTTTGTAATTTTTAATATCAGTTCTATTACTAGATTTGTATAATGGAATTACTTTAGCTTTTCTCTAAGCTTCTTGAAAAATTCTAGTCATCAAGGACAGATTGAAAATGTGTATCAATGGAAATGACAGTAAAGATGAAGTGTGTTTTAAGACTGCAGGCGATATATCATCGACTCTGAAGGCAGCAGATTTGAAGGATTTGATATTTTATTCAATCTATATACGATTAGTTGGTGTTGGATACAAAGATAAAAAAGAGGAGGATTAGGTAAATGCTTGACATTTACCTTTAAATTTAGCTAATGGTTCTTGATATTTTCTTTTGGGCTACAAAAACTTCCCTTACAACAGTAGGCCAGGTACATCCCCAGATCGACAAACAGTAGATGAGGTATGGATAACATAAAAATAATACAAGCTACGCAGAGCTTCAGTTGAGGTTATACCTAATTCTATATAAAATCCCACATGTTTTTTATAAATTTAAACACACCGACTGTATATGCCTTTTCCAATTCAAGTTTTCATCTATGGTAACACCCAAGAATTTTATAGAGTTAACACGCTTTAGTTCACAACCTCCATAGAAAATTGTTCCTAGATTATTTACATCAGAGCGACTTAACAATATGTAATTAGTTTTTATAATATTTACTGCTAATTTATTTGCTGAAACCCATTTGAATATATTATGCAGTTCATGATTTAATTTTACATGTAAGTTGTATAAATTGTTATTTGTTAGGAAAAAGTTTATATCATCAGCGAATAAAACATAAGTAAATTTATCACTAGCATTACAAATTTCATTATTATACATCAAAAATAATAGAGGACCTAATATTGACCCTTGTGGCACTCCCTTAGCAATAGTTTTTTTTAAATTAGATACAGTATTATTGCAGAACACAACCTGTAGCCTATTAGACAAGTAGCTAGTAAGCAGTTTTAGTGGTAATCCTCTTACTCCAATATTTTCAAGCTTATCTAATAGTATATTATGATCAATAAAATCGACAGCTTTAGACAAGTCAAGAAATACTTCTACTACATGGTAATTTTTCTCCATATTCTTATATATTTCGCTGATGAATTTTAATATTGCTGTTTCTGTAGATTTGTTTTTGCGGAATCCAAATTGTTTATTAGATAACAAGTTTTAACAGATTTTTACAATTACATCATATAAATGAGAAGGAATGCCTGTTTGCTGTCGGAAGCATGAGCATACAGTTAATTCTGGGTACAGCGCCATCAAAACATAAACGGCACCTCCTGAAAACAGTGGCGCTCCAACTTGGGAAATTTGAAACCATGCTCCGAAATCCATGCCGAAAAACCGATGGAACTGGAATATTGATTGCCGAATTAGTGATTGTCAACCTGTATTTTGCTTGAACGAGTTAATCACCTCTTCTAGCATATGGCATCAGTTGGGATGCAATTAAATTTATCTAAATGCATGAAAACAAGTTAAATTGTAGGGCTACATAGTATCTAAGGAAGGACATCAGCTTGACTCAGCTAACATTAAGGCAGTTATTAAAATGAAACCTCCCACAACTGTCAAAGAGGTTAGGAGATTTCTAGGTATGATAGGATTTTACTGTAAACATATTGATAGCTTTGCAAAAATCGCTGCTCCAATAACAGATCTAGTAAAGAAAGATAAAATTTTTATGTGGTTAGAGAAATGTAACCCAAGCCTTTGAAAGTCTTAGAAAATTGTTGGTCACTTCACCTATTCTGGTTAAACCAGGCATCAACAAGCTATTCATTTTAGAAACTGATGCAAGTCAGACACAGGTTGGTGAGGTATTAATGCAACTGGATAAACAGAAACACCCCAAAGTAATAGGTTACTTCTCCAAAAAATTAAAAACAATGGAAACAAGGTACTCAACCACTGATAGAGCATTTGACATAGTATTAGCCTGTCGTCAATTCCATCATTATATATGGGGAATTCAAATATTAATTAAGATGATCATCAACCTCTAGTTTCTATATAAACAAAGAACCAAATCACCATGCATTAACAGATGGATCCTAGAAATGAGAGACTATAGATTCCAATTAGAATATAAGGCAGGAAAAAATAGTTCAGTAGCAGATCATCTGAGCAGACCAGTTAGAATCAGATGTCACAATGAAACAAGATGGTTAGGAAAGACGAGAGAAGAAGTCAGTTACAACGTGATGAAAACTGTTGGCTGGAAATGATAGAGTACCTAGAAGGTGGTAGGATACCTAGAGCCAAATACCCTAGAACAACCCTAGATCAATTTGTCATGGAACAAGGCATCTTATAAGAACATAAGAACATAAGAAATGAGGAGACTGCAAGAGGCCAGTTAATGGCCTACACGAGGCAGCTCCTTGCCCCCCACCCTTGGAATAATCCAATATTTAGCCATCCCACCTGTCATCCCTATCCATACTCTGATCCAACCGTCTTTTAAAGCTATCTATTGACTCAGCACTTACTACGTGTCTACCCAGCCTATTCCAATCGTTCACCACTCTGTTAGTGAACCAATATCTACCTATGTCTGTCCTGAATCTAAGTTTTTCTAGCTTGTACCCATTTCCACGTGTCCTATCCTGACTACTAAATTCTAAAACCTGATCAATGTTTCCCTTATTAATTCCTTTTAACTAAAGTAGAACATAATAACGCCATTCATTATTTATTAGTGTTACCTAGCGAATTGAAACAAGAGGCAGTGTCTGTAATACATAACCAAGAGTCAGGACATCTAGGACAAAAAAATCAATTACTAAGGTTGAAGAATTTTTCTATTGGCCCAATTTAAAAGTGGATGTAAGAGATTATGTTAAAAACTGTGTGACATGTCAACAGCATAAGAGTAGTCGTGGCCTGTAAAAACCATGGCAAGAATTACCACCAGTTGACAAACCCTTGTTTAGGATTAGCATAGATATCACTGACATGAAGACGGGAGCAAATGGTTATAGATATGTACTAACCATTGTAGATCATTACAGTAGGTTCACACATTTTGTTGAGTTGAGAACAAGAAACACAGAAGAAGTTTGTAGAAATTTTCAGGATTATTTATGTGATTTTGGAACACCTGATGTATTGTTCTTAGATAATGCTAAAGAATTTATGTCAACACAATTCAAAGACTTGTGTACAACATGTATGTACAGTTAGATTATACAATACTATACCATCCACAGGGCAATAGTATATCCGAACGTATGCACCGGACTATGAAAAGTGTTCTGTCAAACACTCAAGAGAATGTCAATGCTGCTGTGCATAAAACAATTGGAGTACAACCACACTATGCATTCTATTCTCATCATGCTCCAAGACTAATCAGTGCTAAATTACCCCAAATAGATGAGGATACTGATAAAAATGTGGCCAATGAGGTAATTCAACAGACAAACTTGGAAATGTTGAGAAAGTGGTGATAAAAGGCCAATGTAAAAAGTAAAGATCAGAAAATGGCAGAAAATGAATTAGTGTGGGTGAAACGTGAACAATTTGAAACAGAACAAAACAAGAAACTTGGACTGCATTGGATAGGGCCATACAAAATAATCAAACTGGTGAAAGAAGGAGATTTATATTCATAGTAGTCAAAGAGTCACTGAGGGGACTAGTTTAGCGGAGGAAGGTGTGAGGCGATGTTAGGGGCAGGTATCCTTAACACACGCTCATTCCATCTTCGTCCTCTATCTAGTCACCATATCAGTTCCAGATGAGATCTTTTTCAAGCCTCTTATGCGGTAAGTCAAATGCTAGATAGAAATCAGTGCTAGATAAAAATGAGATATTATAATGTTGATAAGGAATTGAGTTAAAAGCTTGTTTTTGGATTATAGGGTTTACGTCCGTGTTCTCAGTTCCACCACTTCCAACCCATATCTCCAATCATCTAATACTCACTAAATGCCATAGCTACCACCTGTGACAGCTTTTAGGGTACACTCCACTATGCTGAACCTTGAAGAATGTAAAAATCTAACATTGAAAATTATTGAGGCATTTAATGAAATCCCAGAGACACAGAATGGGGAGGGTAGGAACACTGAAGAATGGGATCTGGTGGCAGCAACCCATCTAGTTACTATATCCAGCATGTGACAGAGGCAGCACTCCACCATCAGTGTCAGGGTTGGCACAACACTAACTTATGAGGAAAGATTAAAATAAATGCATCTTTAGAACACTAAAAGAAGACGAGAAAGAGGTGACTTAATCACAATATATAAATTGATGAACAACCTCGAGGAAACAGATAGAAAAGAGCTAATATTGAGAAGAAAAGTAGAGGCCAGAAATTTGAGGGGACACAAGAAAAATTTGCAAAATGGAATTTGCTTGAACAATACTAAAAAGTACAGTTTTCCCCAAAGAAGTATAGATACTTGGAATAGACTGAAGGACGAGGTGATAATGGCAAAGAATGTACAGCAACTGAAAGAAAAACTTGACAAATGTAGATACGGAGACAGGATCATACGAGTGTAGCTCAGGCCCTGTATACTACAACTAGGTAAATACAACTAGGCAAATACACACACACACACACATACACACATATATATAAACACACACACACATATAGGCACATACGCAAAAGTCAGGTTAGGCTAGATTAGGTTGGGTTAGGTGTATTTATCTAGTTGTAACCTACAGGAAAAGTGCTATGCTCGTACTGTCCCTTCTCCAAACTTACTATTATCTAGTTTGCTTTTGAAATCATGAATATATCTTGCATTTATCACTTCTGCATTAAGTTTATTTCAGGTTTCTATGCTTCTATATGGGAAGCTATATTTTTTTCTGTCGCTTGTTTCTTCTCATGTCTGCTTATATTTCTCTCGTCCCACACAAACAGATCTTCTCTCAATTTTTTCCAGTCTATCTGAGGCTCTATACACTGCTATAAAATCTTTCCTTTTTTCTTCTTTTCTCAAGAGTTTGGAGTTTCAGCCTAGCAATTCTCTCTTCATACGGTAAATCCTCAGGCTTTGAGCCATTTTTGAAGCTACTCTCTCTATGCTCTCAATTTTCTTTATGTCCCTTTTTTATGTGGCTGCCAAATGGACTTCTGCATATGCTAACTTTGGTCAAATCAATGATGTTATAAAATTTCTAATAATCTCTTCATCCAGATATTTGAATGCCATCCTTATATTTCTCAGCAGCTGATATGTATCTCCTTTGATTTTATTAATATGTTTTTCAGGTGACAAATTATCTATAATCCATACTCCCCAATCTTTTTGGACATTTGTTTTGTTTATCCATTCATTTCCCATCGAATACTTTCTTCTCTGTATGTACTACTAATGCTGCCCATTTCCAGCATTTTACACTTTTTTGGAGTTAAACTCAATTTCCCATTGTTTACTCCATCTGTGAATTTATCCAGATCTTTTTGTAAATGCTCACAGTCCTCTTTACTTTCTATTTTTCTTAGTAATTTGGTATCAACTGCGAATAGACTCGTATAACTATTCACTCCCTCTGTCATATCATTTACATAGACCAAGAACATCACTGGGGCCAATACTGATCCTTGAGGAACTCCACTTTACACACTGCACCATTCTGACTTCTGATCTTTTATTACTGTTCTCATTTCTCTGTTCAAGAAGTCTTCCATCCATTTAAAAAAACCACCTTTCAATCCTCTTACATTTTCTAGTAACCAGAGAAGTCTCTTATGAGGTACCTTGTCAAAAGTCTTCTTGAGGTCCAAGTAGATGCAATCAACCAATACCTCTCTTTCCTGTGTCACTTGAGTAAATGCTTAGAAGTTCGTTAGATAAGACTTTCCTCTAAATCCAAACTGACCAATTGAGAGTGTGTTTGTCTCTTCCAAGGACTTCAACCATGTATCCTTCACAACTTTTTCACAAATTTTTGCCACTATGCTTGTTAATGTCACTGGTCTTTAATTCAATGGTTCTTCTTTAGCTCTTCCTTTGTGAATTGCCACAATATTCGCTCTTTTCCAATCTAACGGTACTCTGCTCTCCTTTAGTGAACTCTCAATTGTACTATCCCCTTCCATCGCAGGGGATACGTTCCAGACCCTCCCGCGAAAAGTGAAAATCCGGGAAATAGAAATACCCTATTTAAATACACCCTAGGCATGTTTTTATAACTTTTAGGTTACTTTTAAAAGCATTTTAAGGTCTTTAAAAACACTTTTAAAACAATAGAAACACATTTAAACACAAAAGATATTGGGAGAGAGCAAGAGCAATGGATAACACAAAAATATTGTACAAACAGTATAAAAAAAGTGTACTCACCAGCAAAGAAGACGATAATTTTACCAAGAAACGATTATCATACTAATTAAAAATACATTGAAATCTATCAGAATAATATAGTTTTGTCTTGAAAATAAAAGGTATTTCTTTACAATTACTGCTCCACCTCTTTCTTTTTTCTATCTTTCCCTACATACTCTATATATTGTACTCAACACATCTGTGAAGGTTTCAGGCGATGCTCACCATTATTTACCTCACAAAACGTCTTTCAAGTTATGTTAGGTTATGTTAAGTTATGGTTAGGTTAAGGTTGTTGGGTTAGGTTACGGTTATGTTAAGGTTGTTGGGTTAGGTTACGGTTATGTTATGGTTATGTTAAGTTAGGTTAGGTTCAGTTCAGTTATATAAGATTTTAACATTTTATTACCCAAAAGTTAGGGTTCTCAACCTTAGATTTTTTTTCGTGACGCGCGAGATTTAAACTCATAAACAATGCTGCGGAATGCTGCGAAATGGCGAAAATATACGCGATATCAAACTTAATAGGGCTTACAGAAAAAACCCGCGAAATAACGGGACAGTGAAAACTGAACTGCGATATAACAGGGAATTAGTGTATATTTTTCCTGCTAGCTGGTTACTGCATTCTAGCATTATCCAATCTGACATTACAGCTGGATCCAGTGCTTCTCTGACTTTCCATCAGCTTATCTACTCCATTCCCGTTTTTCATTTTTCCATTTATATAACTATAGAAAACTTTTGGTTAAATTTTATATTTCTATACCATATATCTTTCAAAGCTACTTTCTGCTTCCCTTCAGATTCTTACATATTCATTTCCTTTTTTTTTTCCCCCATATGTTTCATCCTCCTTTTTTCATCCACTTGTTCCACGTTTTTTCTCTTTCCAATCTTGCTAATTCACATCTTCTATTAAATTATTCATTCTTTTTGTGTTCTCTAAGGACTATTTCTGGAACATACAGTGGTACCTCTGGTTACAAATTTAATTCGTTCCATAGTGTAGCTTGTATCCCAAAAAACTTGTATCTCAAAATGAATTTCCCCATTTAAAATAATGGAATTCCAATTAATCCGTTCCACACCCAAAAAATATCAATATAAAAATCAATTAATATGGTATTTTATGTAAAATTAAAGCACTGAAAAGCACAAATGGATGCAGAGATGCTTCCGCTACGAGAGAACAATGCACACTGAGAGCGGGAAGCATATTTCCGAAATCTAGTCTCGATTTTCTCCCGCCCCGCCCTCTCCAGTAACGTAGCATGACGCTGCCTCGTGATTGGCTGCGCTCGCTCTCCTTACCTAGCCTGCCTCCGTCCTCTCTCTCTCTATGTCTCTCTTTCTCTCTCTCTCTCTCTCTCTCTCTCTCTCTCTCTCTCTCTCTCTCTCTCTCTCTCTCTCTCTCTCTCTCTCTCTCTCTCTCACTATTTTGTTATAACTTGTGAATATTGATTTGGTAAGTTCGGTTCAAGTGTTTTATTTCTCGTTTTTTTCTTCTTCTTAGTTTGTGTTTGGTTAGGTTAGGTTAGGTTTAAAACACAGGAGAAAAACAAAATGATCAGGGCCTCTCTGATGTGTTTGTTTTTTTCTCGTGTTTTTAACCTAACGTAACCAAACATAAACTAATAAACTAAGAAAAAAGAAGAAAAAAAACGAGAAATAAAACACTTGAACCGAACCTCCCAAACCAATATTCACAAGTTATAATTAAATAGTGTGTGTGAGAGAGAGAGAGAGAGAGAGAGAGCGAGAGAGAGAGAGAGAGAGAGAGAGAGAGAGAGAGAGAGAGAGAGAGAGAGAGAGAGAGAGAGAGAGAGAGAGAAAGGGGGGTGGGGAGGAGGGAGGCAGGCTAGGCAAGGAGAGCGAGCGCAGCCAATCACGAGGCAGCGTCATCCTATGTCACTGGAGAGGGTGGGGCGGGAGAAAATCACGACTAGATTTCGGAAATATGCGAGTGGGAAGCAGCGGCAGGATTCATGCGGAGTAACCTCCACCCCTTGCTTCTTTTCTCCTACTGTCTTCTGTGCAGGGTCTGGTGACAAGCAGGATTTTTTTTTATCAATGTATTTTTGTTTTCCTTTGGCCAGTGCCTTTTTAATGTAAAACGCTCGTAAGTGAAGCGAGTGCTCAGATACCGAGGCAAATTTTCTGAGTATTTTGTGCTCGTAACCTGAATTGCTCGTAAGGGGAGACACTCGTATCCTGAGGTACCAATGTATCTGTCTATGCCTTCCTTATATACTCAAATGAACTCATCCCATTTCTTGTGAGTGCTCCTTGTTGCATTGAAACTACTCCAGTCTGTTTTTGCAAAAAATCTTCGTAATTTTTTTAAAGTTTGCTACCATTATTGTATCTTTCATTCTTGTGTTCTCTTCTGCCTTCTTTTATGAAAAGGTTTGTGTCCAAAATGGTCAGGTGCTGAAATGTATTGAGTACCAAATAGTTTGGTGCCGAAATGGCTTGGTGTTGTGATGCATTGAGTACCAAACACCTGAGTATCAAATGACATATAACTTCTGTGGTGGACTTGGGGCCATAACATGGATATAGTCATCATCTTGAGTTGGTAAGCTAGATACCATGCTACGTTTGCTTAGGGCGGCCTGGTGTTATTCCTCACAGCAAACATTTCTAGTTTGGTTACAGCTGTCTAGTTTAATTCCACTGTTTCTTGGAATTTACAAGCTCCCTCGCTGTTGTAAGGTAGTGTTCATTGAAGAGTTTTTCCCCATAGTACCCCTCAAATAAACCCAAACCACATATATTGAATCTGTGAATGTTTGTGGATGAATGTATCTGTGTACCATTGGTGGACTGAATATGCATTCAATGTACATAGTGTTATATATTAATTAATTAATTGATATATTGATATTCCAATTTTGCGACCGAGATCCCAAAATAAAAATATTTATGAAACTCTAATATTGCGATGTAACTCAAATTTTGCGGGTAACGCCTGGACAAAGTGGGGGTTTCTGCACTAGTTTCGCACGTAATGTCGGGCCGTTCTGAGGCCTTTATTCTTCCGTGCCTATTGTTTATTTCTCATGGTCTTGCAATATTGGATTTCTTTCCGCAAATTTGGGGTGTGATACCGTTTATTAGTGTTTAATAGTGTGCAACATGATAATGTTTATGTTTTTCTTTATTGTAGGATGTATAATTAAATGTATTTGTGTACAAACAAGGACAAAAATATGACTAAAATCACAAAAAATTGGGTCGTCACTGACAATGTCGACCATATTCAATTTTCCCCATTGGGTTAATGATTCCAATTTTGTGACCAATTTCCTGCAAAATTGGAGGGAGCACTGTACTCTAAAAAAATTGGACCAAAAAAATTAGTAGATCTACTATGTTTGTAGGGAGATATATACAAAAGAGCTATTCCTTACAAATGGCTATCATGACATTTTATAAAGATAAGTATTATATTTTCCAAAAAATATCATGGGGGTTTGCCCCTCCTGTTGGTAGCCAGTAACTAGTAACTAAAATTTATGTGTGGCCCATGGACTTTAAGATCGTGTGATGAGGTTTTTTGTTTTTCTCAGGGTCTCATGGAGCTGGTGACCCTAGTGAGACAGAAACGCCCATAATAGCTTGGGGTGCAGGTATAGCCATGCCCAAGGACCCTTCAGAGTTTAAGGAGAAGATGATGTATGATGGCAGAGTGGAGCGTTGGGGTCTAAGTCATGTAAGGCGTCATGATCTTCACCAGGCAGATGTTGCACCTCTTATGGCCTCTATTCTGGGCATTCCTATCCCAGTCAATAGTGTGGTGAGTCCCATCTTGCATGTCATTAACAATATGTTGATGCAATATAAATCTTATTATCAACCATTTTCATTAATTTCTTTCCATTGAAAAGTCTATACAAGAAGAAAAAAAAAATTGAAGGTATACAAAGAAATGTAGCCAAATTGGCACTGTTGTCCTATGAAGAAAAATTGGAAATTTAAGATTGACAACACTGGAGGAAAGAAGAAAAGGGGGATTTGATTATTATGTTAAAAATAGAAAGATGATTAGAAAATGGGGACAAAGAGTACCTTCTGATAAGGGATGATGGGAAAACAGAGGGCCATAAGTACAAATTTAAAGAGATTACTGAAGTTGCTTAAAGTAACTCATGTAAAAAAAAAAAAAAAGATAGCTCACCAAATAGATTTATTGATACCTGGAATGAGCTTGATGAGATGGTGTGTGCATTGAACATCCATCACTTGAAGACTTGGTTGGATAAAAGTAGATATGGAGACAGGACAATACAAGCTTGAAATAAATAATTTATCCTACAATGAGGTAAATTCAATTAGGTAAATAAGCACACACACACACACACACACACACACACACACACACACACACACACACACACACACACACACACACACACACACACACACACGATATCTAAAGTACGAGAATCAACACGCACAAAACGGCTATTGTGACAGAGCAAGGTGGAAGAGGACCAAAGGAAACTTAGTACATATACAGGTAGGAGAGCTGTGCAGTTCAATAAGTCCCATCTCCAAGGAATAGTTAAGAAATAACCTAAAAAAAGTGGGTTAAATTCAAAACGCTTATGGTAAACAAACATGGTCGACCATACAACATCCGAATTTGCTGGTTTCAAAAAGTCTAATGAAAAGAATTTAGCTGATAAAACAAACAAAAGGCGAGTTATAATGCTAGTAGAAATGTCCATGAATTAATGCAAAAAATGGAAGGAAAAAGTGGAGAGATCAATGCAAGTGTCCCACTTACACAAGAGAGCAGCTACAGCCTGCCCTCTAAAGACAACTTCTACTACTACTTATATAACACTACAGGCACCTTTCACTTTTACACCCTTCAACTAAATTTTTAATAATGGCCTCCCCACGCCCAGCCTCGGAGTCCCCATCTGGGGAGGAGACCACACATGTCCTCAGGTCGGATTGCCTCTCTGTAGACGACCTTGGGTTTCTTGACACTTGCTCTAGTACTTTTTCTATTGATTTCTGCAACATTCATGGCCTTAGATGTAATTTCCAATCTGTAGAACACCATCTCTCCTACACTAAACTTCACCTTCGCTTCCTAACTGAAACACAGTTGTCTGTGGCTACTAACAGCAGACCCTTCTCTGTTCCCTCCTACTTTCTCTATCCTCATTTTCAATCCAAAGCTGGCTGTTGTGTATGGGTGCGTAGTGACATTACTTGCTCTCGTGCCCACAATTCAGAATTTTCTACCATCTGGCTAAAACTTCAATGTCACTCTCTAACTAAATACATCTGTGCTGTATATCTGTCACCTAATTCCTCTCACTATTTGAAATTCTTTGACTATTTGACTTCCAAAGTGGAGTACATCATATCTCACTTTCCTTATGCTTTCATCCTCTTTCACTGATCCACCTGGTGAACAAACCTTCAATTTTGCTATCCTCCATGACCTAGAGCAGCTCGTGCCGTTCCCTACCCGTATCCCTGACCATCTTGGACATGCCAAACATTCTTGATCTTTTCCTAACTTCCAATCCTTCAGCTTACTCTGTCAAACTTTCCACTTCATTGGGCTCCTTCGATCACAATCTTATTTCCGTTACCTGCTCTATCGCTCCAGTGCAGCCTCAGGACTTGCCTAAGCAGAGGTGCTTCTGGTATTTCAACTTTGCTAACTGGGAGGACCTATGGCAGTACTAATCTGATTGTTTCCATGTCAGAGATCCTTCTCCTTGTGCCGAGCGCATAACAGAGGTCTTTGGCATGGAGTCATACATTCCTCATACTTTCTCTAATACTAGAGCTAAAATGCCCTGGTTTAACTCGGCTTGTTCTCATGATGTCAAAGACATCACAAACGGTACTGTAGCCATCCATCTGCTGAAACTCATGCCCTTTATATTTCTGCCCGTAATCATGCCAAATCTATTCCCCAACTTACTAAAAACTCTTTCATCAATAGAAAATGTCAAAATCTTTCCAGTTCTAACTCTTTGCGTGATTTCTGGCATCTAGCCAATAATGTCTCCAACAATTTTACTTTCTCATCTTTCCCTCCTTTACTTCAACCAGTTGTCTCTTCTTTCTCTAAAGCTAAACTCTTCGCACAAACCTTTGCTACCAACTCTACTTTGGATGATATTGGGCATATTCCTCCTACTCCTCCACCCTCTGACTACTTCATCCCTAAAATAAAATGTCTTCATAATTACGTTTTCCAAGCCCTCTCTGGCCTTGATTCTCGGAAGGCTTACAGTCCGGATGGAGTCCCTACTGTTATTTTAAAAAACTGTGCTTCTGAGCTCGCTCTCTGCCTGTGTCTCTCTACTTCTACCTATCCTTCTTGCTGGAAGTTTGCTCACATTCAACCTGTCCCTAAAAAGGGTGACCGCTCTAATCCTTCAAACTATCGCCCTATAGCTTTGATTTCCTGCCTTTCTAAAGCCTTTGAGTCTGTTCTTAATAAAAAAATAATGCATATAACCTTCTCTCTGATTGCCGGTATGGTTTCTGGAAAAGCCGGTCTACTGGTGATCTTTTTGCCTTTCTAATTGAATCTTGGTCATCCTCTCTTAGGGACTTCGGTGAAAGCTTTGCTGTCGGCCTTGACATATCGAAAGCCTTCGATAGAGTCTGGCATAAGTCTTTAATTGCTAAACAACTCTCTTACGGATTCTATCCTTCTTTCTGTACCTTCATCTCCAGTTACCTTTCTGACTGTTCTATTGCTGTTTTAGTGGATGGTCACTTTTCTTCCCCTAAAACTATCAACAGTGGTGTTCCTCAGAGTCCTCGCCTTTTACCCACTCTCTTTCTGTTATTCATCAATGATTTCCGAAATCTGACTCAATGCCCTATCCACTTCTATGCTGGTGACACTACCTTGCATTTTTCAATGTCGTACAACAGACGTCCAACTTATCAAAAATTAAGTGATTCAAGGAGAGATGATATAGGACGCATAACTTCTGATCTTTCACTAGTTTCTGATTGGGGCAGAGCAAACCTGGTTCTGTTCAATGCCTCAAAAAGTCAATTTCTACAACTATCTTCCTGACATAACCTTCCAGATAACTATCCCCTCTTCTTCAATGACACTCAACTTCCCCTCTCCTCCATATTAAACACACTCGGTCTATCCTTTACTAAAAATGTAAACTGCCGATTTCATATCTCTACTCCTGCTAAATCATCTTCCAAGAAGTTAGGTGTCTTATGGTGTCTGTGTCCATTTTTCTCTCCCTCTCAGCTTCTTGCTCTGTACAGGGGCCTTATCCGTCCATGTATGGAGTATGGCTCTCATGTCTGGGAGGGCTCAACTCACACAGCCTTATTAAACAGGGTGGAGTCTAAAGCTTTTCGTCTCATCAACTCTCCTCCTCTAACTGACTGTCTTGATTCTTTAAGTCACTGACACAATGTTGCATCTTTGTCTCTTTTCTACCGCTATTTCCATGTTGACTGCTCTTCTGAACTTACTAACTGTATGCCTCCAGCTCTCCTGCAGCCTTGTTGCACAAGACTTTCTACTTTTTCTCATCCCTATTCTGTCAATCTTTCTAATGCAAGAGTTAACCAGTATCTTCGCTCTTACTTCCATTACACTGGTAAACTCTGAAACTCTCTTTCTTTGTCTGTTTTTCCACTTGCCTATGACTTAAACTCTTTCAAAAGATGAGTGTCAAGACACCTCTAATGCTAAAATGGACCTCCACCCCTTGCCTCTATTTCTCCTACTGTCCTCTCTACAGGATCTGTCTACAAGCGGGATTTTTAAAATGTATTTTTGCTGTCCATTATCCAGTACCCTTTAATGTAAAAAGAAAAAAAAGAGAAAAAAAAAAAGGTTTAACAAAATGCTATTATAAAAAATAGACAATGAATTTAATGGTAATCAAAAAGACAACGAAAAGGTAGTGAAAATTCATGAAGAAATAAATGCAGGACACAAGATGTGGAAGAAGACACAAGAAGAAATGAAAGATGAGAGAAAAAATATGGAAGATTGAACCGAAAAAAGAACAAGAAAGTTTGTGAAAAATTATAGATGATCAAGAAATTGAAAAAAATAGTTCTGGCCAAGGAAGTCGTTAAAGTAATAAATTTTTTTTATTTTAATTTAGTAAGAGGACAAAAAGAAATATGTGATAATTTTTGGATTTAAAGAAAAAGTTGCCAAAGAAAAGAAGGTAGTTAAGGAAGTATTTAATATGGTACACAAAGAAAATTAAAGAGTTTCAAGAAGAAATAGAGGAAATACACAGGTTAGAGAAATATGAAGGAGGGTCCCGCCTCTTAAAAGTTAAGTTCAGGTTTTAAACAACAGCATAAGATATTCTATCTAAAGCTTGGAAACTGACAAAGATAGATAGATATAAGAGAATTTGGCTAAGAAAAGATATGACTGAGGAAGAATTTAATGTACTGATCAAAGAAGTCAAGGATAAAAAAGGAGATGAGAATGGAAGAGGAGAAACATAAATTCTATTGGAGAGTTTTAAACTTAATAGTCAAAAAGTGGTACATACAAGAGAAAGAGTAAGAAAAGACAGTTCAAAGGAAAAAGAAAAAGAATGGTTTGTATCATGCACAAATATGAATGGGCTAGTGTCAACATTATCAGAAATAAATGATTATCTGAAATCCTAGAAACCAGACATATTTAGTTTAGTAAAAACAAAACTAAATGATTCTGAGGATGTGCCAGTTGGGGAGGGACAATACAATGTATGGAAGCGAAAAAAGAAAAAGAAAAGGGAGGCGGAGTAATGATGTTAACAAGGAAGGATGTGATAATGGGGAAGGTGGAAAAAGGAGAAGGTATGACTGAGGTGTTGAAGGTAGAGTTGGTAATGAAAAATAGAAGAAAAAGAGACTTGGTAGTCATGTACGTTCCACACAAGACCAATGCCTGGGGAAGGGAAGAGTGGAGACATGGTGAAAGACACATGGAATTGTTTAAAGAATATGATATAAAACGGTGACAACATAATTATGATGGGAGATTTCAACTGCAAAGAAGTTTGCTGGAAAGAGTGGTATACTGGAGGAGAATAATAATCATGGGATGGTTTATTATTGGATTTGGTAATGAATAACATTATGACCCAGTGGATTAAAGGAAAAACAAGATTTAGAGGCAATGAAGAACCATCAAGACTCAAGACTAGATCTACTATTGACAAAGGAACTCGAAGTAATTAGAAAAGTAAATTACCAATGCCCACTAGGAAAGAGTGACCATGTACTTATTGTGTTTGAAGTAAATGGTAACTTAAAAGAGGAAAGAAGAGAGGAACACAAGAATGGAAACTACAATTATGGTAAAGCAGACTTTGTAGGAATGAGAAAACTTTTCACAGAGACAGACTGGGATAGTTTTCATGCAACAAGGAGCACTCAGAAGAAATGGGATGAGTTCATCCGAATATACATGGAGGGCATAGATAGATACGTCCCAAAAATGAATGGTTTAATAGAAGATGTAAATTAGCAAGATTGGAAAGAAAAAAACATTCAATAAGTGTAGGTAAAGAGAAGGAACAAACTTATGGAAAAATTACAAAATAACTAGAAATGAATATGTAAAAATCTGAAGAGAAGAAGGAAGTAACTTTGAGAGAAATATTATAGACAAATGTAAAAATGAACCAAAAATTTTCTATAGATACAGTAGAGCCCCATTTAGTGCGAGAATTAGGTGCATGAATGTGGTCGTGCTAACTGAAATCGCGCTAACTGAACATAATAACCTATGTGAAAAATTTATTTGGTGATCACTTGGCTCTGACTCTGTGTGTGTTGTGTTGTGTGTGTATGTGTGATATGCGTGTTATGCACCAATAGTGGTGCCTTACTCATTTAAAAGAAAAAAATAATTATGAGGTTGTATGTGGCAGTCTCCTCACCGACTGAATATTTTTTTAACTCATATAAGACCTTCATCTTTAATAAAGAGTCACATTTGGAACAATTAAAATGGTGAAGGGTGTAGCTGAGGCTAACAGATTTTGAACTCCTTTGTCTTAAATATTTTCTCTCGGCTATTTTCATATGATGTACATCTCCTCTCCAACCTCAAACACTTATTTCAACTCATTTAAAATCTTAATCTTCAATAAAACTTATGTTTGGATGGATTCCATATCTGAGGAGACAGTATTTCTTGATGTGGAAGCCATATTTATTCAGACTTTGACAGACCAAGTGAGAGCAAAGCTCCCGTGCAGCTTGGTAGATTTAGGTTGGTTTAAAGGCAAGCTAGGGTTGCTTAGGCTTGCCTCTCCAGCTACCGCAAAAACGGCTAAAGCAAGATAAATCTTGGTATTTTTGTTCACGAAAATGCACCTTACTTAGGAAAAAAAAAAGTCGCCGCTGATGGCAGTTCGCACTAACTGAGGCTTTTTGTGTTAATTAATTTTTTCTTGGGAGATTACAAAAATGGCTCCAAGCCTGAGAAATTTACTTTATGAAGAAAGATTTTCTAGGCTGAAATTACCAACTCGTGAGAAAAGAAGAGAAAGGGGAGACTTTATAGCAGCGTATAGAGCATCAAAATGTCTGTAAAAAATTGATAGAGATGATCTGTTTGTGTGGGACAACAGAACAACAAGAGGACACGAGTAGAAACTGAAAAGGACTGCATGCAAGAGAGACATAAGAAAATACAGCCTCTCATATAGAACCATAGAGCCTGGAATAAACTTGATGCAGAAGTAATTAATGCAAGAAATATTAATGATTTCAAAAGCAAACTGGATAATAGTGGATTTGGAGACGGGACAGTACAAACATAGCTCTTTTCCTGTATATTACAACTAGGTAAATTGGACCTCCACCCACTGCCTCCACTTCTCCTACTGTCTTCCTTACTGGATCTGGTGACTAGTGGGATTTTTTAAAAGTATTTTTGTTGTCCCTTGGCCAGTACCCTTTTAATGTAATTAAATTGAAGGTAAATCCACACACACACACACACACACACACACACACACACACACACACACACACACACACACACACACACACACACACACACACACACACAGAATAGCTACAAAGATGGTGCCGGAATTGAAAGATTTAACCTACGAAGAGAGATTGAGAGAAATGAGTTTGCCAACATTGGAGGAGAGAAGAGAAAGAGGAGATCTGATTACGATGTACAAAATGGTAAATCACATAGAGAAGATTGACAGACAGAATTTGGTGACGGTAACTGGAGGTGTGGACAGGAGAACGAGAGGGCATTCAAAGAAGATTGTGAAGAGTCAGTGTTTGAGGGATGTTAAGAAGTACAGTTTTCCTCATAGAACGGTGGATATTTGGAATGGTTTGAGTGAAGAAGTTGTCACAGCACCCAGTGTGCATACATTGAAGGAAAAATTGGATAAATATAGATATGGAGACAGGACATAATGAGCCCTGCTCGAACCCTGTAAAATACAACTAGGTAAATACACACACACACACACACACACACACACACACACACACACACACACACACACACACACACACACACACACACACACACACAGATGAGAGATGAGAAGAAGTAGAAAGCCTTGTGCAGCGAGGCTGTGGGAGGGGTGGAGGTATGCAGTTAGCAAGTTCAAAAGAGCAATCAGCATGAAAATTGAGTTAGAATAGAGATAAAGATGCAACATTGCGTCAGTAACTTAAAGAATCAAGACAGTTAGTTAGAGGAGTGTTGATGAGAGTAGTATATATAGTATAGTATATATATTTATATTTATATTGAGGCTTGAAAACTATGGTTGTTAACATACTTAAAACTAATTTGAAACTCATTTCTAATATAGTATTATATTTTACAGGGTAAACTGCACATTGAATATCTAGCTACATCAGATGAATACAAATCAGAGGCCTTGTTTGCCAATGCCCGTCAGATGTTGGCACAGTTTCAACGGAAAAGAACACAGAAAGAGGAAGAGACTCTGCCTATTTTTTACTGGCCATATACCGTTCTTACCCCAGACAAGGAACTGGAGTTTCTTGCTGCCATTCGAAATTATTTACAAACATCTCAGTTTGATGCTGCTGTAAGTATTATTAAATTTTTTTTTTTAGTATGAATATGTATATACCCTATTTACTGTCTGTGCTTGATTTCTTCTGATACTCATGTTAATAGTAAGTGAAAAATAGTTTCCGTCAGCCACATATTTAATGAAGATCATTTTAACAGATTTAACATATTTTTTAACCACATGTTGCTACCCCAGTTACAACAGTCTAGGTATCTGATGCACTATCTTTAAACATTGTTTCTCCTGCACTCACACTCACAAACATTCAGGTACACTATAGATACTCACAGACTCACAGAACACAATACCCAACATCTGAAAGCATGGTATCATCATCGCCATCTCCAGACCCAACAAAGACTTCACACTACCTTCCTCACACCGCCCCATCATGCAATTTGCACTCCTTGTAAATGCACAATAAAACAAAAAGATGGCTAGCTAACTACTAACTAGGGAGACAAATCAGTTTAGGGACACAAATCAGTTTAGAGACACAAATCAGTTTAGGGACACACATCAGTTTAGGAAGACAAATCAGTTTAGGGAGAGAAATCAGTTTAGGGACACAAAGCAGTTCAATATTACAGGGTGAACTGAACAGAACGCATAAGTGGGCGATGCCAGATAGACTTTAATATCAACAAGTGTAGTATGCTTTATGTAGGTAGACACAACACAGGAAAGAGATATATTCTAAACTGAGTATTTAGGAGTGTTGGTGAGTCAGGACCTGAGGCCCAGAGAGCAGTGTATTAGTGTCAGGAACAGAGCTAACATGTTACTGGGTTTTGTCACCAGGAGCATAAGTAATAGATCAGCAGATGTAATACTAACACTTTACTTAGTGTTGGTTAGGTCTCATTTACACTATGCTGTGCAGATCTGGTCTCCGTACTATAGAAGGGATATTGATAAGCTAGAAGCATTACAAAGAAGGATGACTAGAATTATTCAGGGGATAAAGAACTTAACTTACAAGGATAAATTAAGGCACCTCAATATACATTCTTTAGAAAGACGTAAGGTAAGGGGATATCTGCTAGTAGTTTTTAAATGGGTCAAGTGTTTCAACAAAGGGGACATAAATAAGGTTCTCATTGTCAAGGAGAAAGTCAGAACATGAACAAATAATTTTGAGCTAGACAAAATCAGATTTAGGAAGGAAAAAAGTTAAAATTGGATCATTAATAAGGTAGTAGAAGAGTGGAACAAACTCAGTAAGCATGTGGTAAGTGCAGGGACAATAGATACTTTTAAGAATAGGTTAGACATATTTATGGATGTACAAAACAGATGGTAGATGTTACGTACACAAGAGCTGCCTTGGGTAGGTCAACTGGCCTCTTGCAGTCTCTTTATTTTCTTATATTCTTATGTTCTATTTGTCAGCCTTCCATGCCCATGTGTCATTTGGTGGCCAAACATTGAACATCAGTAACCTCACAAACTGTGTCATTCAAGGGTTTGGTTTCTCATCTACTCTCTGCAACTTGCATGACATACCGAAAAGAAAAGATGTTTGTCAATCTTAAAAATATTCATAAAAAAATCAACTCCATAAACAGTTATCTCCTGTAAATATAAATAGTTGGTTCAATTCATGTAAACCCCCCAAAAATTAGGGATCCTTACAATATTTGATTATTTGAAGTGAGAATTGTGTTTGCATAACATGTAGATATTGTTGGAAATGGAACAAGAGAAGCTGTCAACTTGACACTTTTCCTCCCTGTACTTGTGGCGCCAGGAGGCTCAATAGAGGCCTTAGATGGTCGGCCTCTGCCTGTTAGTAGTGCGGGTTAGATTTTCTAAGTGACACCTCGTTTCATATAGAGAGGCTCATGCTGCCAGTGGAGGCTCCTCGCGCATATAGCTTTGCAGTCCCGTCGAGGATAGTGTTATGGCAGCATATGGGTGATCTTAGGCCACTTAGTGGTATTTTCAAAGAAAAAGGGGCCAGCACGTGCTGGGGCTTGAACTCGGGACACTGAGCTGGTAAGCCCGACTGCTAGCCACTAGGTCACCGACTAATGTCATTCATTATTATGAAGTTTAATTAAATGTAGTAGCACTATATGCTAGTGTTAAGAAAGGGAAATGGCTAGCTAGCATACGCAGTAGACGTTGCACATGGCTGTTTTTGTATTGTTATAAAATTCGTCTTTTCTCATAATCCTAAAAACAAAAACACAAAGTAGAGTAATAATTTGGCAAAGATGTACAACATTAAATGAAGGCCAAATAACATTGCAAATAGATTCATCCAAGAAATTAATTTGTATTTAACTATTAATGCTGAAGCCTAGGGACGCTGTCAAAGGTTTGACATCCATAATAGATGAGTTTTTTCTTTTAGTTGAGTACTTGAACTACCTTTTTTTCCGTAAGGAAATTATGTAACTAACCTTTTAAATATGGTATATCTGCACTCATAGTTAACCTGTGTGGGCTAACTTTTTTGGGATTTATAGGCTAGCTCACAAAGAGCAGACAATATCATATCAGTTTATTAGTAATCATAATGGTTCCTGAATAATAATAACTATAGTACCGTATGTTGCTTTCTGCCCTTCTACTGATATATATATGTTCAATACATTCCACTGTTGATGAAGAATTGGTGCTCCTACCCTGAGCAGCTATAGATTTAAAATGATTTCAGACAATATCATATCAGTTTATTAGTAATCATAATGGTTCCTGAATAATAATAACTATAGTACCGTATGTTGCTTTCTGCCCTTCTACTGATATATATATGCTATAGATTTAAAATGATTTCAGACAATATCATATCAGTTTATTAGTAATCATAATGGTTCCTGAATAATAATAACTATAGTACCGTATGTTGCTTTCTGCCCTTCTACTGATATATATATGTTCAATACATTCCACTGTTGATGAAGAATTGGTGCTCCTACCCTGAGCAGCTATAGATTTAAAATGATTTCAAAAACTGCTGGTCGTGTTTCACTGTTTGTTCAGTTCAGGTTTTGGGCACACATCCTTGTTTCATGGTAAATGTAATGCCAAAGTGGCAATTTTTTTACCATGAAACAGGGTTGCCTTAGCATAAAACTATTCATTAACTTAACAGATTTACCAAGGATTTTATTAAAAGAATAACAACTACGGTATTCTTGAGCCGGACAATTTTACTATTTTCGCAAGGATTCATTAACATTACTGTTTACCGAGCTAAGCTTTTGATATGCCATGTTTCGTCTATATTTAAGACCGGCCGTTACAAAGGCTAAGCCTCCAAACCATAAGACAAAACAACAATAGCTGACACGTCATCCACAGCATCAAAGTAACGGAATCAGGTAAAAAAAAAAGAAATACCCAAATGGGTACTTTTTAACCAGTTACCTGTACCTCAAGGCTTAGAAAAACTTAACCATCCGGGTATAAAACACTGGGTGGTTTTTGGAGGGATTTTTTGGGGGAAAAAAGTGCGAGAATTACAATAGTTATAAAATTTAATTGCATATGTGTATGGATAATAGTAAATAATATTACCCTAAGATTCTGTAATATTTTAATCATTAAATATAGGTAAGTCAGTAATGCTGACAATGGCTTATGTCTGTGTTGGTGCCTGTGGTGGTGGGTTTCCAGGTGAACCAAAAAGGCATTAAGAGGCAGGATGTGAAGGCATTGTTGATATGTGATGATGACCCAGCCCACCTCACGCCAGATGACTCTAGAAAAACTATGGAACTGGCAATTCATGAAGTGATGCCCTGAATTTTGTTTATTACTAGTATATATATTTTGTTTAAATAGTATTAACTATTTTATCTCTCTAATATGGGACAAAACTCAACATGTTAATGTTAACATTGCCAACATTGAATGTGTTGTATCCTTGCAGAATAGTGAGAGCCAGCGCCTTATCTCCGTGACACAACAAGGAATGGATTACTATCACACCTATGACCGCCTTGTACTCTCCATACATATAGCTCTTGGATTTATAGGGTGGATTTGCCTCATTGTGTGTCATCTGTTGAAAGTATGTATACCAGATGAAATTTCATTTATTGCTGAATGTTGTAGGTGGTGGGTTGATTAAGGATGCAATAACTATTGAAATTGATCAATTATATAAATCATAAAGCATGAGTTTTTTTGTTTTTTTTAATATTCTAAATATTGTTTGTATCAATATTATCATCCACACTTAAGGGGACGTCGGAGCATATTACTCCTGTGGATGACATCAGAATTTATGGAATTGCATAGGTAAAATTATGTGTTGTATACATTGTATACATTTCTATTGTTTAAGTGAGCCAATAGTAGGATTAATAATCAAATCAAATTACAGATATAAAATGTAAATCATACAGGTTTACACACAAATATCAGCCTACGATGATGAGGATGTAGAAAGATTTTATGAAAATATAAAAAGCAACTATGGAATTGCACAAAAATCTCTGTATTTCATATTCAGTGACTTTAATGCAAGGGTCAGGAAAAAGTGTAGGAATGACAGCGGTAGGAAACTTTGAAATATATACGCAAAATTTTAGAGGTGTCTTTCCCATACATTTTGCTTAAAGGATGATTTAAAGATAGTTAACACATTCCTCAATTGTAAGACAAGTAAGAAATGTAAATGGAAGTGCCTGAACGGTTAAACTGAGAATGAAATTGATTTCATTCCTACCAATAAAGTAAACACAGTAAAGAATTGTTCAGTATTAAATAGTTAAATAACCAAATGATGGTGAAATGTAAAGTAATGCTAGACTTAAAGAGAGAAAGAGAGAATTTGTTCAGATTGAGTTAGTCACATATTTCAACAGTCAAAGATCAGTCAGATGAGTTTGTGATTAGAATCCAAAACAAGTACTCACAACTAGTAGATGAGATGAATGGAAACATATAAAGTTTGAAACAACCTATCTATAGTAGTTCTAGATTCAGCACTAAAAATAGGTGGGAAGACACCCAAGGAAATAGTTAAAAACTTAATAGCCACTGAAGAACCCATAAGAAGATGTAGGTAAATGGTGATGAAAACAATAATAGACAAAACAGAAGCGGCTGAACTGTCTAAAACCATAAATAATAAGAAAAATAATGATATTAAAAAGTCCAACTATATCTATATTTTTTTTTTTTTTTTTTTTACATTAAAAGGGCAATAGCTAAGGGAAAACAAATAAGTAAAAAAAAAAAAATCCCGCTTGTCGCCAGACCCTGTAAAGAGGACAGTAGGAGAATAGAATGAAGGGGTGGAGATCCAGTTAACATTAGAGGTGTCTTGACACTCCTCTCTTGAAAGAGTTCAAGTCATAGGCAGGTGGAAAAACAGACAAAGGAAGAGAGTTCCAGAGTTTACCAGTGTAAGGGATGAAAGAGTGAAGATACTGGTTAACTCGTATACCCCTAAAAAAGTGTAGCCAAAACAAGGGATGCATACACACACTTAAGAAAACATACATGTATAATCCTCTCACTTGGCCTCTAGAGCCCCATAAGAGAAAAGAAATACACCCTACCCAAACATTGCACGTCAGGCCAACCACACAAATGGAGATGAGGGGGGGGGGTCGTATCCACATCAGAGTGCCAAGTTTTTCCCTGTTACTTCATATTTGACTCATATCCTCTCCCTCCCCACACCTGATATGATCCCAAGGTCACACAAGATGCGGGAAAACCTCCTCCACGTGTTGTTATGGCCGCGTCATTAATCATGCATTCACTACTGTTCTCCATTCACTTCTATAATGCACTATCATCCTTCCTTGCTCTATAGACATTACTGTTTCATTCAATGCTCTTTTCACACCATCTATCCAATCCATTCGTGGTTTTCTCTGCTACTGCCATACTCCATGTTTCAGTCCCATATACTGAAGTGTACATGGCTACTCCTTCATACAACATTCTCCTAACAATATTTCCCATTGCTCTACAACTAAACACCTACATGCCGCTGTTTCAGAAATCCTACCACAATTTTTTTCTATTCTCTTGCTACATTTCACTTATTTTGTGTATGAATTTTGCTGTTATTATATATATATATATATATATATATATATATATATATATATATATATATATATATATATATGTATATATATATATATATATATATATATATATATATATATATATATATATATATATATATATATATATATATATATATATATATATATATATATATATATATATATATATATATATAATATATATATATATATATATATATATATATATATATATATCCAATATAATAGAAGGCTTTTTTTATGCCAGGAAGTGTAGAAGATGAGTAGGAGCATCACTTCCATCACCTTAAAGGCTTGTGATATCAATGTCTTTATCTCTCATTATGATAACAAACTATACTATACTATAAGCGAAGAAAGCAGATTTCTTTTTAGAAAATGTGAATTTGGAGTGTGTATATTACTGAAATTAAATTTTTAATTACATTTAAAGTGATTTAAATCTGTATCCCATAGGACCACAGTGCTGTATTGAGGATGGCAGGAGGCACCATTGAGGGACGAAGAGTATGGAGGTCTTCCTTTTTAATGGCACTAGTGCTAGTGGTATGGGGCATCACAAACTTCACTAGACTACTTGGTAAGAAGCACTGGCATTTAGTCTGTTATACATATAATTATGCCAAACCTTCTACTTTGGTAACTTCTGTTTTGTCAGGTTCAAAGTTGACAATAACCTTCAAGACAGACATCACTCCAGTTTCTTTCATGTATTGGTTGCAAGGGGAGGCGGTGTTACAGTGGTCTAGCGTTCGGTCATGCGAACCTAGGGTCCCGGGTTCGATCCCCCAATATTCGCTGGCCACTTTTCATTATTTGGTATTACCGCCGAGTGGCCAAAGACTACCCAAATTGCTGCCATACTGTCCTCAGACGGGACTTACAATGTTTATATGCATCTGAGGCTTTAGCAATGATTAGCCTCTCGTTCTCAACATATTCAAGAGAAAACGTAAAACATTTGAAGCGTCATTATAAAAAAATCTAAAACCAACGCCAAATAACAGGCAAGAGGCAAGTCCATCAGTGCCTCCATAAAAAGCCTACTGGTGCCAACAGTTTATGATATAGAAAAAAAAAGTTGATACTTTTATATGTCTAACATTTTTCCTTATTGTAGTACAAGGAAATTTTGATCATAGTAGTTTGGTTCCTCCAATGGTGTTTGTATAGCGGTATCTTGTATAACGAATTGAAAACCTAATGGAAAATGAGGATTATGTTCCACTTTGTTCTACTTTGACATCTGCACCACTTTGCATTAGCAATGTTGATCGATCATTTGGCTTATGAGAGAAGACTGAGCAGATGAGACTAGAAGATTGTTTGCTGCCAAGATGGATACCATTATTGAAAATGGTGTCCCTATGATGGTGTCTTCTTAGAAAGTGGAACTACAACACCTATATCACATGATTGCTCAGGAATTTTGCTTTAACTTATTTCAACAATAATTGATATCAACTTGATCTTCTTTATATGCAAAGGATGTGTCTTACGAAATTGACACAATGTGAAAATGCATAATATAAATGATTAATTAAATGGAGATGATTGGGATTTGTTCTGTGGGCTTTTCAAATTTGATTTATCTATAATATTTTCATATATTCAATTTAGTTTAATATAAAAAACATGTTCCCTTGGCAGCATTCATATAGTATCTTTTGTTCCTCTTATATGCACAGTTACTACTCTGGCACTTTTCCAGGACTGAGGCCAGTACCTTTGTTGCATGCTGGCGTGGAATAGAATGGTGTAAACTGGTGCTAGCTTTGCATAGCACTGTTGCAAAATGAGGGGCTGATGACATCAGGTCCTATAGCCTTTGTTGTGTCGAGTGTCTGCATCAAGGCCTTTACTACTTTACGTAAAGAGGCATTTGTGTGTCAAATGAGCTTAGGTGGAATTTGGTGTGATTCAGCTACTTTAATTTTATTTGAAAAATGTGATGCCAATTCCTCTGCTTTTTCCTTGCTTGTGAAGGCAACAGGACTATCGCACTTGTTGAGAGGGGGAATGATGTCTCTGGCAAATCCTTGTTGTTCCTTAATTAAATTCCACCACAATTTAGTCCCTATCTTTTCAGAATTTAATTTCTTTTTAATTTTGTTTTGACATGTTGTCTTTGCCCATTTCATAGTGTTATTCAGGTGTCTACAAGCCTGACGATGCTGTTCTTTATTATGCTGGGTTGGGTTTCTTATATATTTTTTCCATTTTTTGTATTTATTGTCAGCAGCTAGGTGGTACTGAAGTCTAAACCAGGGTTATTTCTTGCTACTGGCTGGGAAAACTCTTGTGGGGAAATTTTTCCTGAGCACTCAATTTGTTCTTTGGAGAATATCATCAGCAAATCAAAGATTTTTTGATATTTTGATTTTTATTGAATTTTTATATATATATATATATATATATATATATATATATATATATATATATATATATATATATATATATATATATATATATATATATCCTTATGACATATGGCGCCAGTAGGCTTTACTGGAGGGCTTAAATGTTTGGTCCTCCGCCCGTTAGTAGCGCGTGGGTTTTAGGTTTTTTTTATAGTGACGCCTCGTTTTTCTTCATTCTCTCTAATGTTGAGAGAGAGAGGCTACATGCTGCCACTGCCTTCAATGTATATAACATTGAAAATCTCGTTGAGGACAGTGTTATGGCAGCATTTTGGTTAATCTTAGGCCACTCAGCGATAATACCAAAGAAAAGTGGCCAGCAGATATCAGGACTCGAACCCGGGACTCTAGGTTCGCATGCCCGAACGCTAGCCACTGTACTACTGCCTACCATTTATCATTTATCTGAGTTCCTGGCTTTTCCCATTTAAAGTTTGTAATAACTTCCTCTAAAACTGTCATGAACAGTTTAGGAGAAATAGTATTTTTTGGTACTTTATTGCTGACCTTGTGAAACTATATGTTGCGCATATGTGCGTAACGACATTACTTGCTCTCGTACCCACAATCTTGAATCTTCAGAATTTTCTACCATCTGGCTAAGGCTTCAATGTCACTGTCAGGGCCGAGGTGACTACCAATTAATATTATCTTTTTATAGAGTTGTGGGGAAGAAAAATCATGGAGTATGATACCCCGAATATATTTACACACACACAAATAGCAAACAATAGGCTAGAAGCCAAAATAAATCACCAACGACGAACTGCTCGTAAACAATTACCAGAGCAGGGGTATGACACCCAAATAACTCCCTGTACAGCTGTTTTGAGGGTGAGATGCGTGACAGCAAAACTCGGCAACGTAGATTGCTCCTCAGACAGCAGGAAGGGTCGAATGGTGTAGGTACAGTTGAAGGGCACACTGGAAGGGAGCCCAAGTCTCCAGAAATGCCTTCGGAAATGTTGAGAACCAGCAGCAGGTGGTGAGGTGTTGTCAGGTGTGAGAGCTGAGGCGTTCTGTCCTTCTCCAAGCCGGTGGCGTGGAGCTTGGCTCGGTTAGACTACCCCCCTACCCCTGGACAAGGGGGTGGGGTAGTGGCGGGGAGAGCTGGTGAACAAGCGCCGGCAGACGAGAGTGGTAGTTCAACCACTAATTAGGGGAAGACGAGGCAGGTGTAGTTCCTCACACATGCCCCCACTAAAACATCTGCTGCACAGCTGATGTCGAAGAACTGCAGCTGACCAGGAGACATAAACAAACTTATAATATACTTGAGTGCAGGAAACAAAACTTGTAAAAGACTGGAGTGCAGGAAAACAAAATAAAGAAAAGCTATTGCCGGCTGAGAAGGTCGGCTCCAATGTTATCTGTCCCGGCAACATGAACAACCCTAAATTTATAGGGTTGAAGACCTAAAGCCCATCGTAGTACTCTATCATTTTTACCTTTGAATTTCTGAAGGTATATTAGAGGCTTGTGGTCTACTTCAAGGATAAATTCCTTACCTCGAAGATAGAAGTCAAACCTATGAATGCCGAACACGATGGCCAGGCATTCCCTCTCGATGGTAGAGTATCGTCGTTCCCGATCAAGTAGTTTCCGGCTGGCGTAAGAGATGGGATGTGGACGATCATCATGGTACTGAAGGAGTACAGCACCTAATCCATAGTTTGAAGCATCGGTACGTAGGATGAAGGTCTGGCTGGGGTCCGGAAGACGCAGAATAGGTCCCGAAGTCAAGGCTTGCTTCAGCAGCTTGAACCGTTCAAGCAGATCTTCAGTCCACTGGAGGGGATCCCGTACCGGCTTCTTCAACAAGTCAGAGAGGGGGCCGGTAAGCTCAGAGGCCTGAGGAATGAAAGCTTTATAAAATGATATCAAACCTAGGAAACTCCGGAGTAACTTCTTGGTGGTAGGAGGAGTCATGGAGGTGATGGCAGTCAACTTGCCAACTTGTGGTTGAAGATGGTCGCGGGACAAAACAAATCCCAGATAGTTGATGGACTCTGCTCCAAACCGGCACTTTTTAAGTTTGACAGTCAAACCGTTTTGTAGTAGTCTATCTAAAACAGACTTGAGGGCAGAGATGTGAGTGGGCCAATCAGATGAATACACAAAAATATTATCAAAATAAAAAGAAACATTGGCCAAGCCAGCAAGCACAATCCTCATTAAGCGAATATAAGTGGCACAGGCCGTAACAAGACCAAAAGGCATCCGAGTAAATTCCATCAGACCCTTGTGAGTGGGAAACGCAGTGAAACGTCGAGCTTTGGCAGAAAGTGGAACCTGGTAATATGCCTTACTCAAATCTAGCTCTGAGAAGAACTCAGCACCAACGAACTTATGCAGCTCTGTCTCAATACTGCAGGATGGTTCAGCATGGAAAATAGTAACTGAGTTGAGTAACCTGTAATCAATGGCCATCCGATACGTTCCGTCGGACTTCCTGACCATGATAACCGGAGAGCAGTGTGGAGAGGTTGAAGGTTGGATGATTCCTTGACTCAATAGTTGCTCAACCTCTTCCTGGTAGTAGTGCTGGAGATGGATTGGCACCGGGTAGATCTTCGCTTGTATTCTCTCCGTTGTAGTGAGGGTGATGTCGTGCTCGACAGTCTTGGTGCAGCCAGGTTGATCCGAAAAAGTAGACTGGTATGTGAAAAACAGGTCTTCAACCTGAGCAGACTGGTTCCAAGTGAGAGCAGGACTAATGACAGGTTCTTCAGCATTAGTTGGACCATCAGGTGTTAAAGCAAGCTCAGGTAAATCATCAATACCCTCACTAAAATAGGATGACTTACCCTTTTCCTCGGGCTCGCTTAAAGGTGAAATCTCGTCGAGGACTTGTAGCTGGTTAACTTGGGCCCGCCGGTGGTACTTCTTGAGGATATTGGCGTGGTAAAGTTTAGGTCCTCTTGGCATCTCGATCAAGTAGTCCACCTTACCCCGTTTTTCCAAAACTTTGTGAGGGCCACTCCAAGCAACCAACAACTTGCTGGAGTCACTAGGCAGTAGTAATAATACCTCATCGCCTGGCTGGAATTGACGGTCTTGAGATCTTACGTCAAAGTAAGACTTATACCGGGCGATACTCACATCCGCGTGTTTGGCAGCAAGCTGGGCGCATTCAGTCAGTTTCTCCCGTAGCTCGATGACGTAACGGAAGGTTGATCTCTCATCTTCTAGGGATCCTACGGTTTTCCCAAAGGTCACGGAGCACCGAGAGGGGACCCCGCACTGACCTGCCATAAAGGAGTTCAAATGGAGAGAATCCAGTCCGGTCGTTAGGGATCTCTCTGAGGGCAAACAAAGTAGGGATTAAATATCGATGCCACTCCTTGGGCTTATCAGAGCACAGCTTCCGAAGGGCAGACTTCAGGGTACCGTGCAGTCGCTCAACTCGCCCGTTTCCGCTGGGGTGGAAAGGCGTGGTGAAGATGGGTTTTACTCCCAGTAGTTTGTGTAGCTCTGCCATAAGCTGGGAAGTAAATTGAGTCCCACGGTCGGAAAGTATTTCCCTGGGGATTCCCACTCTGGCGAAGATGGTTAGCAGAGCTTCAGATACAGATATGGTGTCAATATCTTTAAGAGGCATGGCTTCTGGAAACCCAGTGGAGAAATCAATTAGAGTGACAATGTAACGGTGTCCTTCAGAAGATGGTGGAGACAAGGGACCTACCAAGTCAATGGCAACTCTGGAGAAGGGTTCAGTTACGACAGGTAACGGTTGAAGAGGTACTGGACGTACCCTACCCTTAGCCGACATTCGTTGACACTTGTCGCAGGAACGGCAGTAATCCCGGATGTCTGCACACATCCCTGGCCAATAAAAGTCTTGCAAGACCTTCATCTGGGTCTTCCGGTGGGAGAAATGTCCAGCCAAAGGACCTTCGTGAGCAACACGTAGGATGACGGGACGGCAATCGCTGGGAACAACCAAGGATAAACCATTTACCTTTTGAAGGTGATCCGATGAGAGACATTTTCGGTACAGGAGGCCTTCCTCATGTATGAACTGGTATGTGGCACCATCCCGTGCCTTCTCAACTTCTTGAGTGGTAGCCTTTGTCTGTAAACACGTCAAGGAAGGACAGGATTCCTGAAGTTGACGAAACTCATCAGGGGTTACAGTCAAAGGATGGAGCTTAGGCAGAACTAGAGGGTTGACCCGTTTAGATCGACCGGCTCTGGTCTCCACAGCACACACTTGAGTAGTTGAGGACTCAACTGGTGGTAGATGCTGACATCCAGAAGGGCGGTTGTCCTTTTCTTGAGAGGAGAGGGAAGTTCCGGGCGAAAGCGAGTCATCAGGAGGCAACAGAGGATCTTGTAGGGAAGAAACGTCAGTGGTGGCTTGGTCATGGTCACTATGGAGAAGAGGGTTGTCGTTACTGAGTAGAGAATCAGGACTATCAGGATCTTGTACTCCGGGAATATTCCCAACTAGAGCACTAGCAAATTTAATTGGGGCCCTTACAGCATCTGTCCAACCAGTGTAAAATGGGCACCGTAAGTAACACTTAACGACAGGAAATTCGTCGATGCGTCCCAAATAGTCAGCAACTTGTACTTTGGGGCAGAGTGATGGGTCAATGTCTGGCAAGGCTTCCTCAGAAATTACAACTCCAGAGCATCCAGTATCCCTAATTATAGAGGAAGACCATGACCCATTAATAGTCCCCTGTAACTGAGAAGTTAGGCACTTTATGGTCCTCTAAACAAAATCCAACCTTATAGGGGGGCGTGGTAGTAGTTCCATCCTTGAATGCTCGAGGATTCCTGGGACAGCGTGGTCGTATATGTCCTGCTTCCCCACAATTGTGACAAGTCACGGTTGAGGGAGTCTGACTCCTAGGAGAAGGTAGAGGCTGGAGTGGAGTAGCAAGTAGAGGGGAGATTTTCTTAGCGTTGTTGTTGGAAGAGACCTTAGGATAGGCGTTGTGGGCGGATGCCCAGTCGTCCGCTAGTTGTATTGCGTCCTTCAGCTTGGTAGGCCTTCTTTCCTTGATGAATAGGCGTATTTCTGCTGATAAGGAGGACAAAAATTGGTCAAAGATAATAAACTCCCTTAAATCAGCATAAACATTGGCCACAGAGGAAGACTCAACCCAAGAATCAAACATCCTCGATAACTGGGTAACAAACTGATGGTAGTTCTGTCCTACTCTAATCTTGTTTGACCTGAAATCCACCCGGTAGCCATCTGGAGTTTTACTGAAGCCTGTTAACAAGGCTTGCTTCAGTAACTCGTAATCCTCAGTGGTGGATGACGGAAGGGACGTGTAGAGTTCGGCAGCTTTACCAGTAAGGAGGCAACCCAGACGAACGGCAAAGGTATCTCTGGGTAAAACCAGCATCTCGGCCACACGCTCAAACCTAGTTAAATAGGTGGCAATGTCCTCTTCATCCTTGTATGGTGGTAGACTAGGTCTGGAAACAGGATCATGTGATGGTAGGACTGAGGGCTTACCTTTAGCTGCAATTTCTGCCAGCTTGATCTCTTTCTCCCTCTCAGCTTGTCTTTCTTCTCTTTCCGCTTGTTTTTCTTCTCTTTCCTTCTCAGCTTGTCTTTCTTCTCTTTCCTTCTCAGCTTGTCTTTCTTCTCTTTCTCTTTCCTTCTCAGCTTGTCTTTCTTTTCTTTCTCTTTCCTTCTCAGCTTGTTTTTGTCTTTCTTCTCTCTCAGCTTGTCTTTCTTCCCTTTCGTTTTTCTGTTGTTCAAGGATCCACTGGCCAATTTCCTTGCCCTGCAGACCGAGGATTTCACCCTGCTCCTTCAGTTCTTGAAAGGAAGACATTGATAAGACCACACAGAGAACACAATACAAAATAAAAAATTGGACAACACCTCACGTGCAAAATCTGGCAAAAGCAAGAGTTTGACGGCAATCAAAACACTCATAACATTACTCCCGGGCCTCAGGCAGCAACGGCGCGCAGCAGCGACTTAGATAACAACCCACAATCTGTAAAATGATAATAAATAATTGGTAGTTCTTATCCTGGCGAGGTCGCCAATATGTCAAGGGCCGAGGTGACTACCAATTAATATTATCTTTTTATAGAGGTGTGGGGAAGAAAAATCATGGAGTATGATACCCCGAATATATTTACACACACACAAATAGCAAACAATAGGCTAGAAGCCAAAATAAATCACCAACGACGAACTGCTCGTAAACAATTACCAGAGCAGGGGTATGACACCCAAATAACTCCCTGTACAGCTGTTTTGAGGGTGAGATGCGTGACAGCAAAACTCGGCAACGTAGATTGCTCCTCAGACAGCAGGAAGGGTCGAATGGTGTAGGTACAGTTGAAGGGCACACTGGAAGGGAGCCCAAGTCTCCAGAAATGCCTTCGGAAATGTTGAGAACCAGCAGCAGGTGGTGAGGTGTTGTCAGGTGTGAGAGCTGAGGCGTTCTGTCCTTCTCCAAGCCGGTGGCGTGGAGCTTGGCTCGGTTAGACTACCCCCCTACCCCTGGACAAGGGGGTGGGGTAGTGGCGGGGAGAGCTGGTGAACAAGCGCCGGCAGACGAGAGTGGTAGTTCAACCACTAATTAGGGGAAGACGAGGCAGGTGCAGTTCCTCACAGTCACTCTCTAACTAAATTCATCTGTGCTGTATATCTCTCACCTAATTCCTCTGACTATGTAAAAATCTTTGACTATTTGACTTCCAAAGTGGAGTACATCCTATCTCACTTTCCTTATGCTGAGATCTCCATTTTAGGGGATTTCAATGTTCACCACCAGCTTTGGCTTTCATCTTCTTTCACTGACCAACCTGGTGAACAACTTTGCTATCCTTCATGACCTAGAGCAGCTAGTGCAGTTCCCTACCCGTATCCCTGACCGCCTTGGAGACATGCCCAACATTCTTGATCTTTTCCTAACTTCCAACCCTTCAGCTTACTCTGTTAAACTTTCCTCTCCGTTGGGCTCCTCTGATCACAATCTTATTTCCGTTACTTGTCCTATCACTCCAGTGCAGCCTCGGGACCCGCCTAAGCAGAGGTGCTTCTGGCATTTCAACTCTGCTAAGTGGGAGGACCTGAGGCAGTACTATTCTGATTTTCCTTGGGATGATTATTGCTACCATGTCAGAGATCCTTCTCTATGTGCCGAGCGCATAACAGAAGTGATTATCTCTGGCATGGAGCTATACATTCCTCATACTGTCAATGATAGAGAAGCGGCTCACAAACGGTACCATAGCCATCCATCTGCTGAAACTCATGCCCTATATATTTCTGCCCGTAATCATGCCAAATCTATTCTCCAACTTACTAAAAACTCTTTCATCAATAGAAAATGTCAAAGTCTTTCCAACTCTAACTCTTCTCGTGATTTATGGCATCTAGCCAATAATATCTCTAACAATTTTACTTCTTCATCTTACCCTCCTTTACTTCAACCAGATGGCCCCACAGCTGTCTCTTCTTTCTCTAAAGCTGAACTCTTCGCTCAAACCTTTGCTACCAACTCTACTTTGGATGATACTGGGCATATTCCTCCTACTCCTCCGCCCTCTGACTACTTCATCCCTAAAATTAAAATTTTTTATTATGACGTTTTCCAGGCCCTCTCTGGCCTTGATTCTCGGAAAGCTTACGATCCGGATGGAGTCCCTCCTGTTGTTCTCAAAAACTGTGCTTCCGAACTCGCTCACTGCCTGGTCAAACGCTTTCGTCTGTGTCTCTCTACTTCTACCTATCCTTCTTGCTAGAAGTTTGCTCACATTCAACCTGTCCCTAAAAAGGGTGACTGCTCCAATCCTTCTAACTACTGCCCTATAGCCTTGATTTCCTGCCTTTCTAAAGCCTTTCAATCTGTCCTTAACAAGAAGATAATGAGGTATCTATCAGCTCACAACCTTCTCTTTGATTGCCAGTATGGTTTCGTAAAGGCCGATCTACTGGTGATCTTCTTGCTTTCCTAACTGAATCTTGGTCATCCTCTTTTAGGGACTTCGGTGAAACCTTTGCTGTCGGCCTTGACATATTGAAAGCCTTTGATAGAGTCTGGCATAAATCTTTAATTTCTAAACTACCCTCCTACGGATTCTATCCTTCTCTCTGTACCTTCATCTCTAGTTTCCTTTCCGACCGGTCTATTGCTGCTGTAGTGGACGGTCATTATTCTTCTCCTAAAACTATCAACAGTGGTGTTCCTCAGGGTTCTGTCCTATCACCCATTATCTTTCTATTATTCATCAATGATCTCCTAAATCTGAATCAATGCCCTATCCACTCATATGCTGATGACACCACCTTGCATTTTTCAACGTTGTATAACAGACGCCCAACCCAACAAGAATTAAATGACTCAAGGCGAGATGCTATAGGATGCTTAGCTTCTGATCTTTCACTTGTTTCTGATTGGGGCAGAGCAAACCTAGTTTTGTTCAATGCCTCAAAAACTCAATTTTTACAACTATCTACTTGACATAACCTTCCAGATAACTATCCCTTCTTCAATGACACTCATCTTCCCCTCTCCTCCACATTAAACACACTCAATCTATCCTTTGCTAAAAATCTAAACTGGCAATTTCATATCTCTATTCTTGCTAAATCAGCTTCCAAGAAGTTAGGTGTCCTATGGCGTCTGCGTCCATTTTTCTCTCCCTCTCAGCTGCTTGCTCTGTACAGGGGCCTTATCCACCCATGTATGGAGTATGGCTCACATGTCTGGGAGGGCTCAACTCATACAGCTCTTTTAAACAGGGTGGAGTCTAAAGCTTTTCTCCTCATCAACTCTCCTCCTCTAACTGACTTTCTTGATTCTTTAATTCACTGCCACAATGTTGCATCTTTATCTATCTTCTACCACTATTTTCATGCTGACTGCTCTTCTGAACTTGCTAACTGCATGCTTCCCCCCGTCCCGCGGCCTTGCTGCACAAGACTTTCTACTTCTCATCCTTATTCTGTCCATCTTCCTAATGCAAGAGTTAACCAGTATCTTCACTCTTTCATCCCTTACACTGGTAAACTCTGGAACTCTCTTCCTTTGTCTGTTTTTCCACCTGCCTATGACTTAAACTCTTTCAAAAGAGGAGTGTCAAGACACCTCTAATGTTAACTGGAACTCCACCCCTTGTTTCTATTCTCCTACTGTCCTCTTTACAGGGTCTGGCGACAAGCGGGATTTTTTTTTTACTTATTTTTGTTTTCCCTTAGCCAGTACCTTGTTAATGTAAAATATAGTAGGAGTGCTTCCTTATAAATGTGTTTTAATATCTTCACATATGTTTCCTCTACCGCCTGCCTCTTGAAAGCTATCGTAACTGCTGAGGTTTCCACTGGTTCAAAGGCTTTTTCAATAATCCATGAAAGCCATGCATTGTGGCTTAATGCATTCTGCATATTTTTCAACTACAGG
This sequence comes from Metacarcinus magister, assembly GCA_029783475.1. Lineage (NCBI taxonomy): Eukaryota > Metazoa > Arthropoda > Malacostraca > Decapoda > Cancridae > Metacarcinus > Metacarcinus magister. The sequence continues at coordinate 320,646 of JAPQNM010000038.1, read as the reverse complement.
ATGTACTCATTTTACGATAGCAATGCGTTCCTTGAAACCCTATCGTAAACTGAAATAGCGTATACCGAACTCATTTTTACATGTATTAGATAGGGATGCGTTCCAGCACATTGCCAAAGTCACTCCTTCAGGTTCAGATACATACATAAAGACATACCTTAGTGTAAAAATAAACAAATTGAAAGTAAATAATAAAGAAAATAAAGAAAAGAAAAGAAAAGAATATAATTATGCAATCATCTGATCAGCTGATGCGGGCGACGTAGGCGGAGGTCGAGGGTAAGGCGGGCGATTCAAAACCTGAAGTTGATTGCTTTGTTGAAGTGGATGGTCCAGCTGATGTTGATGGGCTAGCATGTTTGAAGAACGTCGAGATCGTGGACTATTTGGCACAAGGTTTCACTGTGTTTGTAATGGTGGCGCGGGAATGACTAGTTGTCGGAGTTGGCTGCATGTAGCGTCGCGGCGTGGTGGCGCTGCATGCACCATCACGCCGATTTGGCCACGCCCAACTCGCCACGCCAATTTTGACGCCTTTTTTGAATATCGTAACTGCGAATCAAGTATCGTAAATCGAAAAACGGGTACTAATTGGCTAGTATCGTATCTGCGAATTTAACGTAAACCGAACTATTGTATAGCAAGGACTTTCTGTACTTAATTAATGACATGGATGTGACATGTGACATGGCTGGTTTGAGTCCAGCACTGTAGTAATCCTATTCGTGAGCACTTTTGTAAAAAGTTTGTTTACTACAGACAGTAGACTTATTGAACAATAATTTTTTAGGTCTTTGATGTCTCCTGTCTTCTGAATTATTATTATTATAGCATTTTAGTAAGTATTGGGTACAGAACAGGTTTACAAACATTTGGTAAAAAGTATTGCGAGTTTGTCTAGTAAAAAAATTCCTGCATCCTTGATTAAGTTACCATAAATATCGGCGTATAAGACGACCCACAAAATATCTAGTTACAATGTAGGTTTTGAGCTATACTCGCCATATAAGACTATCCACCTCCAAGGCAGCATATGGTGGTCTTGAATTTTTATTGGTATTTTAAAACATTATAAAAATTTTTAAAAATTTTTATTTTAACATAAATGTTTATGACTTTAAAATCCTTCAAAATCCTCATTATGGTCATCATCTTACATTATTAGTTTATCAATGGATCTTGTGTGGATCACATTCCAAATCAGATGGTTTGGCTTCAGCTTCGGCATCCTCTTCATCTTTCCACAAGTAGTCGTTATCCACACCATCCATTGAATTCGATATGTCACATTTCTTGAAAGACAATTACTGTTTCTGCATCAATATCATTCCTGGCTTATATGACAAAGTTATACAAAACATCCAACTGTGGAGTATGCATGTTTCCTCCTTTTGTGAATGACTTTTCACCACTAACCATCCACTCATTACACTGTTCTCAAATGCGATCTTTAAATGGCTTGTTTAGACACACATCCAATGGTTGTACCAATGATGTCAATCCTCAAGGAATAACTTGTGATAGCTAAATTCTAATACAGGTACTGTAATGTTACCCTGGAGACTGCTGGTAACAAAGTGAGAGTGTAAACAAGCAAGTGTAAACAAGCCCACGCAACTTCCTCTCTTGGCTGCCGTTAATTCATATACCACTCACGCATATTCAAGGCGTATTTATATAGGACGACTGTGGCACATAACAGTTCTCAACACATAACATACTGGTTGCAACCATACACATACAGTTACATTACACGTCCTGATCAATTTACTCATTGAGCTTCAGTTTTCAGTAGAAAGTATTTGTGTTGTTACTAAGTCATGGGTAAGCCTACTATCAATCATTACCCAGGCTAACAATGTCCCATACATCACAGGATTTAAGGTTCACATATTATATCCAGTATACATTATGTTTTTTGGCATGCTACCACTTACCATCTGATGCCTACACTAAGTAAATCATCATATATTATAAACAGTTTCTTTTCTTTTCTTACCTCCTGAGTGGAAAGGTACTAATAACTTATAAATTCTTGCTTGCTCAAAACATTGTTCAGTATCCATAGTAGTGGTTAACTCTTAAGGACGTTACAAATGTGCTGTAGTAGAATCAGACAAATGGAGTGTATTTGATGGGAAATGAATAGATAAACAAAACAAAGGTCAAGAAATATTTTGGGAGTATGGATTACAGATAATTTGTCACCTGAGAAACATATTAATAAAATCACAGGAGATACATATCAGCTGCCGAGAAATATAAGAATGGCATTTAAATATCTAGATGAGGAGACGATTAAGAAATATATAAATAACATCATTGATTGTACCAAAGTTGGAATATGCAGCAGTGATTTGGTCACTACATAAAAAGGACATAAGGAAAATTGAAAGAATACAAGAATACAAAAATGGCTCCAAGCCTGTGAAGCTGGTGAAATTTACCGTATGAAGATGGAATTTCAAGACAAACTCCCAATTGTTGAGAAAAGAAGAGAAAGGGGAGACTATAGCAGTGTATAGAGTCTCAAAGGGTCTAGAAGAAATTGCCAGAGAAGATATGTTTGTGTGGGACGACAGAAATGCAAGAGGACATGAGAAGAAATTGAAAAAGACTACATGCAAGAGGGACATAAAGAAATACAGCTTCCCATATAAATGCATAGAAGCCTGGAATTAACTTGATGCAGAAGTGATTAATGCAATAATTATTCATGATTTCAAAAGCAAACTGGATAATAGTAGATTTGGAAACGGAACAGTACCAGCTTAGCTAGGTAAATACAACTAGGTAAATACTTACATATATACAAAAGTAGGCATCATGTAACAAATACTGCTCAATTAATTAAATATTTCAGCAGATATTGTTATTTATTTTTAATGAAATAGAACTTACTTTAACTTTATTGCAAATTCAATGGAAGGGAATGTAGTGGCTAAGATTGTTTTGCTGAAGTGGGCTCATGTTATAGAGGAATGAAGAAGATTATCATCACTGTTGTATAATGAACCAGTTTCAGTTTAGAAATATACTGAACCTAACATTTTGACCCATACTGATACTGATACCGATGCCACCAAATCGGACAGATACTGATACCACAAAATTGGACTGATACTGATATTAATGTCAATGCCAATAATGATACTAACTCCTTGGAGATCTGTCAATTAGGCTGTTACCCTTACTAGTGCAACCTTCTTTTTTCAAGTTTGTCATTAAAATGGGTCACATGAACACTTACGTAAAAGGAAAAATTGTAGTTTAAGAAACACCTTGTACTATGCTTTCAAATTTATTTCAAGAGTTTATCTAAAAAAAACTGGGTGTTTATTTGAGTAAAATTAACATACTAGACTTCAAATTCTAGTAAACGGATTACAGTCGGCCCCCCAAGGATGCGCACTCCAAGGGTGCGAAATTCCAAGGGTACCGATTTTGCACTTATGTTCAAAGGGTGTGAAAAAATTAAATGCATGCGCAAAATCACTAGCTGTCAGCAGCGGGATGAGGCAACACACACCCCGCCATTCTCCACCAGTCCTTGACGAGTTGTCAGCTAGCAGTCTCTCTCTCTCTCTCTCTCTCTCTCTCTCTCTCTCTCTCTCTCTCTCTCTCTCTCTCTCTCTCTCTCTCTCTCTCTCCCTCCCTCGCTCTCTCCCTCTCCCTCTCTCTCTCTCTCTCTCTCTCTCTCTCTCTCTCTCTCTCTCTCTCTCTCTCTCTCTCTCTCTCTCTCTCCTCTCTCTCTCTCCCTCTCCCTCTCCCTCTCCCTCTCCCTCTCCCTCCCTCTCTCTCCACCATTCGTCTTTCTCTCCCTCCTTCCATCTCCTTTAAAAAACTCAACATCCTAAAGCTTCATACGTGGAATTATTATTCTTCCTCCTCCTCCTCCTCCTCCTCCTCTTCTTCTTCTTGTGACCTGTTATGGTATACAAAGGAATACAAAGGAATAACAGGCAACAACAGCCCTGGTGGGCCTTACAAGGTTGCCTGTGTAGCTACTCTACTTCTATATTCTCTACAAGTCTGAGGTAAAGGATAGTAAAGTGGAAGGCTCCTCCCCACCCACCTCTCCCTCCGGCAAACGCCGCTTCGTAGGGTCCCATCTTCCTTGGTGTTACGGTTCCTCTATCCTTCCATAGCCGTGAATAGGAAGAGAAGGTGCAACACCAAGGGAGATTTTTACTGATGTTACTAGTCTTTTCTTTTCAATTACGCTGATTTTCTTTGCATTCTTCCCACGCCTGTATAAGACCGGAAATACGCAAAGAAATTCAGCTTTTGTCGGGCGGCCATGTTGTGATGACGTGTCTCTCTCTCTCTCTCTCTCTCTCTCTCTCTCTCTCTCTCTCTCTCTCTCTCTCTCTCTCTCTCTCTCTCTCTCTCTCTCTCTCTCTCTCTCTCAGATGTGGGATTCCGTCCTCCTCCTCCTCCTCCATCCTAGATACTGTAATGGGTTCCGCCAGTACAGTATCTATCTATTATCAATCATATGTGTATATATATACTGTATATTCTTTCATTATATCATGTATTTCGGGGGTTATTGGGGAAAAAAAGGATAATTCTTAAGAGTCTCGGACTACATTAGTGAATTTCCCATAGGTTATTAACTTCCAAGGGTGCGTTTTTCCAAGGGTGCGCAGGGGGGGCGAACTACATTAAGCACACCCTTGGGGGGCCGACTGTACAACTTTTTGTTATTTAGCAAATAATGAAACAATATTTTTCTTTTCAGCTTCTGTATTACTGTGCACCATGTGCTTAAAATGATAGGATACAAAATGACTGGATGTTACCAATAACTTCCAAAGAGAGATGTGCAATGCTCTAAATTCCTTTTAAGTAGTATCTGCAGAAAATTAGTTAATACTGTTGCCTATACCGATACTCTTAAAAAGGGACACTACCACCGATACTGATACATAGGTACATCTCTTATTTCAGTTTTTTTCATAATGTTTTTTGTAAGATAAGAATACATAATTTGCTTTATATATATATACATATATATATATATATATATATATATATATATATATATATATATATATATATATATATATATCCAAATGCAACTTTGTGAGATTATTTAGTAGTTGTTATTAATTTTTTCCTCTCAGTTAATCGCTTTATGAACAAAGGATTCAGAGTGTACTATCTGAAAAGGAAAACTCTAGACCTCTTAAAGTATATAATATTGTATAATAAACAGAGATAATTATATTGGCATTCATACTGAAATTCTAACAACTACAGGTCAGCATCATCCTTGGCAACACTACCTCTACCTGATGACTCCTGTAGGGTTGTGGGCATTGGTACATCAAAGCTGTGCCCCGCTAAGGGTGGCGTGGTTACTTCTATGCTCCTTTAATATGGTGTGGGAAGTGGCCATACGAATCCTCTTCATATTCATTGGCATTGAGATTTTGGTGAGTCTACAATTTTTAAGATTAAATATTTGTATAATGGTTACCTGATCAGTTATCTACTGTGATGTTAGAGCATGCTTCAATAATGTGGTATTGATGATAGATGTGATATATAGGAAACTAGATTTAGGCCGTGAATATGTGTTGTGGGATTACCAGAACTGAAAACAAACAACTTTTAACTTTAAAACCAAAAAAGATAAACACGATTCCAAACAGATAAAACATAGTAAAAAAAAATTAATTTAATTTTAACATACCTGTACGGTGGAGAGTTGACAGTGTAATTGGAATATGAAGCAGAGAGATGTTATTGTTTGGAAGGGAGTCCCTTCCATTAAAACTTCAGGTAACTGTCTTTTTTGGGGTTTCTTCTCTTAGTTACATTTGACTCTTCTTGAGACTCACTGGGCCTCTTTCTCACAAAGAAATTGTCCAATGATCTTTGTTTCTGTCTACATTTAAAAAATTTCTCAAATGGGACATGGCTTTGTCATTGAAAATGTTTATGTTGTGGATATTACTTCTTTCTTCACCTGTATCATGATTTTAGTAATTTATCTTTTCACTTTGCTGTTTTCATTATCCTTCTTTGGCTCCATGCTAGCTTATCTAATAGTTTATAAAAAAAACATAGGACACAAAAAAATTCAAAAGATAGCACACAGTAAGTTTGATCAGGAAGGTGTATGAAGAGAAATTACACAACAACTGATGCTCTCCTGCTGAATATTTGCTGCGTATCGCTCATGTTGTTGCCTGATTCTGTATTCGTCCACCGAGACGTTTTTTGTTCAGAAAATTTGTTCGTGAACCAAGATTCTAATGTATAACATAAATTGTCTCTATTAATGTTACTGTTATCTCTTTGTTTTCCTAGCCACAGGCTTGTGGAAAAAAATAGATTTGGCCAACTTTTGCATTTTTTAAATGATTTTTGGCATGATTAAAGAAGTGAATGATCATGAATGTACTACCATCACTATAAAAGAATATGATTCTCTATAGAGTGGTAAAGATGAAGCACTACAATAGTGTTTTAGTGTTTACGGATTGATTGTTTAACACTGCTTGATATATACTATGTGATATTTTATATAGATGCAAATATTGTTATATATCTTTTTCTACAGGTCATGGCATTCTTCTTGCGGCCAATGCTTTCTGTTGGACTATTATGTGTGGGGCTTTGGCCAGTTATCATGTACACAATGCAAGGCAATGTTGAACGATCCATGAGGCTGGTGTGGATTGGAGCTTGTGTCTTGCTTGCTTCCTTCACCTATATGCCAGTGGTGGGCAGAGAGGCATACTACCCTATGGTGTAAGTTATCCAAAATCAATGTAGTTTTAACTTTTGATCTAAATCAAATGTGATATTTACTATAACAAAAACTATTTTCATTAACGTACAATGTAATAGTACATAAAGTGAAATGGTCTAGGAAAGGTCACTTGCTTAAATTTTGCATTTCTTTTGGAGGTATTTTATATATTACATATTTTTGGAATTTATCTATATCTATCTATCTCTATATCAAGTTGTTATCCCCTTAAAGGGAATAACCAAGACAGGGCACACATACTCACACACCAAAGCACACATACATTTATACTTCTCTTAGTTAGCCCTAGGCCCCCAGAAGAGAAGAAAAGTACATTTCACCTAAACACGTGTCAGGTCAGTCACAAAAATTGGGACGAGAGCAGGGGTCGTATCCACAACAGGGTCTCAGGGTTTACCTCTGCCACATCATATTTAATTTATGCTCTCTCTCTCTCCATACCTGATATAATACAAGGGAAGCATCAGATATGTGGAAACCCTCCAAGAGTTGCCAAGGCTGCGTCATTACTGATGCATTCAACACTGCTCTCTATTCACTTATATCATGCACAATCATCTTTCCTTGCTCCACAGACATTCTTTTTTCATTCAGCACTCTTTCCACACTTCTCACATCAGATCCTACTATTCTCTTCACTAATCAGTTCTCCTCTGTTCTCTCTGTGTGTCCAAACCACTTCAACACAATCTGCTCTGCTTGACCCGCCAACTCTCATAACACCAGTTTTCCTTTGCACATCCTCATTTCTCACTTGGTCCATATACGTTACTCCACACATATTCCTCAGACACATCATCTACATTACATTACATTAATTTCCTATCATCCATTACTGCCTTACTCCGTGTTTCAGCTCTATATAGTGCACATACCACAGCTACTCTTTCATACATCTTTATAATCATTCCCATCGCTTTACAGCTGAAAACCTTTATTCCTCACAACACCTTTCCTACATCATTGATCCAAAACTTCACCTCTATCTCCATTCTTCCATCTACAGTAATCTCGGATCTTAAATATTTCAATGCAACAATCCATTAAACATTTAATTACTTAACACATTCCCATTCACTCTGAAATTCGTTTCCTATGCACTGGTTTAAATTCTTCCACCAACTGACATAATTTATCCTCCAAATCCGCCACTAAAGCCGTATCATCCGCAAACAGTAGCTGGCTTATCTTCCACTCTCTATCATCAGAATTTACCAAACTGAGACTTCTGCCTAATATTCTCGCATTAACTTTCCTTAACACAATATTCATGTAAATATTGGACAACTATTATGACATCACACATCCCTGATACAGTCCTACTCTAAAAAGAAACCACTTAAGCTGTTTCACACTCTTAGACATGCTCACATAAAAACTTTTCACACCTTTTAGTAGTCTGCCCATACAATTGTAGGACATTCCACAAGTTATCTCTGTAAAATTCGTAAAAGACCCATTTGATATCTCCTTACCTTTATAATGCACTGCAAATTCAACCTCAGAAACTTGTTCAGATCATCTCAAAAAGTTATGCCGCTGAATTACAGAAAAAAATACAAATCTTTTTTTTCTTCTCTTCGAAAATTAAAGTTTAGTTTGGTTTGAACAAGGTTCTGTTATTTGTCAATTTAAGTTAAGGTGTGGTTAATTTATGTTATGCTATGTTATGTTAATCTAGAAGCTATCAAATGTTTTTTATGACTAAAAGTAAAGGGCTGTGCAAGGTGCAGATGCCATTTTCTTTCGTAGCCACATGCCATTCTGATGAAGATGTAAAAATTTACTGATAAAATTAGCTTTGTTAGCATACCATTCCCAGAGCTGCAGCTATATAAGCCTAACCAAAACTAACCCAACTAAACCTAACTAAATTTAACTAAGTGTAACAAAACCTAACAAAACCTAATGTAACCTAAAAAGAAAAAAATCCTATATTTTTCTGTAATTCAGCGGTATAACTGTTGGAGGTGATCTGAACAAGTTTCTGAGGTTGAATTTACAGTGCATTATAAGGGTAAGGAGATATCGAATTGGTCGTCTTACGAATATATCTCTATCAAAGTTTATAATACAAACCCAAAATACTTATTTTCTTTTGCCAGAACTTTTCACACTCCTGTTTCACACCAAACACCTGATCCACACAGGTTTGCCTTTTTCTAAAGCCATATTACTCCTCACATATAACACTTGTTATTTGTGTACCCTCTCTGATCCTCTTTATCAGTACCCTTCCATCAACATTTGGAAATGAAGAGAGGATGAAGACAGAAGATGGTACAATGTTGGTTGTAAAGGAAGCAGTTAAGGAAAGATGGGCAGAGTATTTTGAAGATCTGTTAAATGTAGAGGAATATAGAGAGGCTGATATTGATGGAGTTGGAAGGGAAAATGGAGTGAGTGTTAGGAATGTTGAATAACGGACAAATTACGAAAAAGGAAGCAAAAGGGTCAGTAAAGGAGATGAAAGCAGGGAAAGCTATAGGGTTAGTTGGGTGTGGTGTAGAATGTTTGGAAAGTGGTGGATAAGGTGTGATTGAGTAACTAGTAATATTGTTAAATGTGTGTTTTGTAACCAGTATGGTACCAGTTGATTGGACAAGTGCATGTGTATAAAAGTTAAGATGATAAGTATGAGTTTACTAGGTTTAAGGGTGTAAGCCTGTTGAGTGTAATAGGTAAGGTGTATGGTAGGATACTGATAAAGAGGATCAGTGAGGGTACAGAATTTGTTATATGTGAGGAGCAATGAGTCTATAGAAGAGGGCGAAGCTGTGTGAACCAGGTAGTTGCTGTAAGACAGGTATGTGAAAAGTTTTGGGCAAAAGGAAAATAAGTATTTAGGACTTTTATATATTTAGAAAAAGCATATGACAGGATTGATAGGGATGGGATGGCTTGTGGAATGTCCTACGATTATATGGGCTAGTTGGGTAGACTGCTAAAAGGTGTGGAAAAAGTTTCTATGTGAATAGTAGAGCATGTGTAAGAGTTTGAAATAGCATGAGTGAGTGGTTTCCTGTTCGAGAAGGACTAAATCAAAGATGTGCGATGCCACCATGGTTGTTCAATATACATTGAAAGTCCGATAATCCGGAAAGCAGCGGAGATCGCGAACTCCAGATTATCAAATTTTCCGGACTGGTGGACGTGACCCCTAAAATTACACTACAAGCCTGAAAAAAAGGTAAATCTTATAACCACTGCTTGGATGATATTGATATAAATATGAAGTGGTACATACTATACATAGTGTACTCACCACATCTGTGAAGGTTTCAGGCGGTGCTCACCATTATTTATCTCGCAAAACGTCTTTGAAGTTATGTTAGGTTATGTTAAGTTTGGTTGGTTAGGTGTGTATATATATATATATATATATATATATATATATATATATATATATATATATATATATATATATATATATGTATACGTATATATATATGTATATATATATATATATATATATATATATATATATATATATACATATATATATATGTATACGTATATATATATATATATATATATATATATATATATATATATATATATATATATATATATATATATTGTCATAATGGGCGATATATTATTTAGTTTTGTGCATTAGTCATCTGTGTGGCGCGCGAGCTCCTTATGTCTCCCCCCCACTGCTGCCTGTGCCTGTCTCCCCCCCACTGCTGCCTGTCTCCCCCCGCCCTTCCACGATAATTTCTTTATTACATTCTTCATTACATCTTTGGAAGCACACTACTGTTTATATCCGCCTTCTAGACAGGAGGGGATGTTGTTTTGACAGGGTATATGAAGCTGAGCTTGATGTTCCATTCCTTGTGGCATGACGAGATTATTGTTTGTATAATATGTCACTTGGCATCTGTTAGGTGGGTGGCGAGTCGGACTGTTGGAGTGTAACGGTCGCTTGGGCAGGCAGACACGCTTAGAGATTCGAGCTGAGTAGACGTACGGAAAGAGAGTGGAGAGATTTCCTTATTTCATCTGTGTTTTATTTGCTCTCTCCAGTGGCTCGTCTTTCTCTCGAGTTATAAGGTTTTTAGGTATTGTAGGAGGAGGTGCTGAAATGAGAGGGATGGTTAGGGATCTCATTTAACGTAATAATTACATCTGCCTTGTTTTGCAGTGAGATTTGGCTACATTCCTCTCGCACTCCTAATATCCCCATAAGGATATTCTATGAGCTAGGGACTTAGTAGACTCCTCGTTTAGTGTCTCCGAGGAAGTATTGTCTCGTCTTGTGGTAAGAGAACTCAGAGTTCTGCCTTAGGGGAGAGGACTTTTGTATGCTATTGTGAGAGCATTGTGGGTACTGGTAATATTATTATTGTTCGTATTATGGTACTATTGTAACATGCTACTCTGAGGAGGCAGTTTACCTCAAAGAGGATTATCACTTGTGTGTTAGAGTTCAGTGAGAGTATATTCTTTTCTCCCCCCGCTCCACGATTTAAGTTGGGACGTGGTTAGGTCGTCTGGGGAGACTAAGAGCTCTCATTGAATTCAGGGAGTTTTATATTCCTGGGCTGGACAATGGGTGGATGCCTACGCTAAGGGTGGAATGTCCCCCAGGGGTATAACCCCGCCCTAGGTTACTCACATGTGTTAGGGACGGTAATTTCGAGAACGTACTTACTTATCCTTCCCAGCTAGCGTATCTGAGCTTGGGTGTGTTAACTGTTGTGCAACGGCCAGTAGTGGACGTGCGGGTATGTGTGTATTTTATCCGTGTAATGACAGATTGGCGACCTCTATGTGAAGCCCAGTGGTTAGGCTTTGTGGCCCTGAACACCTTGAGGGGGTGTTATCTTGGTGTTTCACAGAAGGGTGAGGGAGTGTGGTACGTGTGCGACCCAGAGCGGCGCAGTACGGTTAATACCTAGTGGCTTGAGACCCTAGGGGGGTAGTACCGGGAGGGTGTGTATAGCCATGGTACTATAGTCAGACCAACCATACACTGCGGGTGGCGAGCGTAAACAGTCGGGAATTACCCTTTTACAGGCTTGCCACGTGTCTTTTAATCTGCATTGTAGAAATGTTTCAATATAAGTAAAACCATGGCAGACATGATCAGGAAATATGCATACACGTTTATTCATAGTATTATAGTGTATGTAGAAACAGTAAACTTATAATGGATAAGATGTATATAAACATATAAGGAAACATGGCATACATATTTAACAGTGTTGCTAATAAAAAGCAGTACCTATTAATGAACTTCCCTTTCGTTTTGGGATGGATAAGCAGTTTAACAATTGTATTTAGATGATATCGTGAAGGAAAGTACGATAAAATAAGCTGAAATAAGTAAGAAAGAAAAATACATTGAAAATACATTGAAATCCTAGTTGTGGAAATACTCCCAGACACGCTCGCGGCCTTGACCTGACCATCAGTGTGTGTGTGAGTCCGCACCCGGATGTGGCCAGATGCCTCTTGTAAATTTTTTTAAATACGAAATTGATTTGAGTTTGCGTGCAAATCGCGACACGTGGCACCGCTGTCACACGGGTATTCCCCACGATGGTCACACCCTGACCAAGGCCTAAGGTCAGTCTGACTATACCAACGGCGTGAGTGGAGCCGTGGTGGGTTATGTGAGGCTGCTTACAGCCTTGGTGTATGAATTACGACAGAGACTGAGAATCTCCCGTCGTAATAATATATATATATATATATATATATATATATATATATATATATATATATATGTATACGTATATATATATATATATATATATATATATATATATATATATATATATATATGTATATATATATATATATATATATATATATATATATATATATATATATATATATATGTATACTGTGAGGAACTGCACCTGCCTCGTCTTCCCCTAATTAGTGGTTGAACTACCACTCTCGTCTGCCGGCGCTTGTTCACCACCTTTCCCCGCCACTACCCCACCCCCTTGTCCAGGGGTATGGGGGTAGTCTAACCGAGCCAAGCTCCACGCCACCGGCTTGGAGAAGGACAGAACGCCTCAGCTCTCACACCTGACAACACCTCACCACCTGCTGCTGGTTCTCAACATTTCCGAAGGCATTTCTGGAGACTTGGGCTCCCTTCCAGTGTGCCCTTCAACTGTACCTACACCATTCGACCCTTCCTGCTGTCTGAGGAGCAATCTACGTTGCCGAGTTTTGCTGTCACGCATCTCACCCTCAAAACAGCTGTACAGGGAGTTATTTGGGTGTCATACCCCTGCTCTGGTAATTGTTTACGAGCAGTTCGTCGTTGGTGATTTATTTTGGCTTCTAGCCTATTGTTTGCTATTTGTGTGTGTGTAAATATATTCGGGGTATCATACTCCATGATTTTTCTTCCCCACAACTCTATAAAAAGATAATATTAATTGGTAGTCACCTCGGCCCTGACATATTGGCGACCTCGCCAGGATAAGAACTACCAATTATTTATTATCATTTTACAGATTGTGGGTTGTTATCTAAGTCGCTGCTGCGCGCCGTTGCTGCCTGAGGCCCGGGAGTAATGTTATGAGTGTTTTGATTGCCGTCAAACTCTTGCTTTTGCCAGATTTTTGCACGTGAGGTGTTGTCTAATTTTTTTGTTTGTTTGTGTTGTGTTCTCTGTTCGGTCTTCTCCATGTCTTCCTTTCAAGAACTGAAGGAGCAGGGTGAAGCCCTCGGTCTGCATGGCAAGGAAATTGGCCAGTGGATCGTAGAACAACAGAAACACGAAAGGGAAGAAAGACAAGCTGAGAGAGAGAAGGAGAGAGAAGAAAGACAAGCTGCGAACGAGAGAGAAAGAGAAGAAAGACAAGCTGAGAAGGAAAGAGAAGAAAAACAAGCTGAAAGAGAAGAAAGACAAGCTGAAAGAGAAGAAAGACAAGCACAAGCTGAGAGGGAGAAAGAGATCAAGCTGGCAGAAATTGCAGCTAAAGGTAAGCCCTCAGTTCTACCATCACATGATCCTGTTTCCAGACCTAGTCTACCACCATACAAGGATGAAGAGGACATTGCCACCTATTTAACTAGGTTTGAGCGTGTGGCCGAGATGCTGGTTTTACCCAGAGATACCTTTGCCGTTCGTCTGGGTTGCCTCCTTACTGGTAAAGCTGCCGAACTCTACACGTCCCTTCCGTCATCCACCACTGAGGATTACGAGTTACTGAAGCAAGCCTTGTTAACAGGCTTCAGTAAAACTCCAGATGGCTACCGGGTGGATTTCAGGTCAAACAAGATTAGAGTAGGACAGAACTACCATCAGTTTGTTACCCAGTTATCGAGGATGTTTGATTCTTGGGTTGAGTCTTCCTCTGTGGCCAATGTTTATGCTGATTTAAGGGAGTTTATCATCTTTGACCAATTTTTGTCCTCCTTATCAGCAGAAATACGCCTATTCATCAAGGAAAGAAGGCCTACCAAGCTGAAGGACGCAATACAACTAGCGGATGACTGGGCATCCGCCCACAACGCCTATCCTAAGGTCTCTTCCAACAACAACGCTAAGAAAATCTCCCCTCTACTTGCTACTCCACTCCAGCCTCTACCTTCTCCTGGGAGTCAGACTCCCTCAACCGTGACTTGTCACAATTGTGGGGAAGCAGGACATATACGACCACGCTGTCCCAGGAATCCTCGAGCATTCAAGGATGGAACTACTACCACGCCCCCCTATAAGGTTGGATTTTGCTTAGAAGACCATAAAGTGCCTAACTTCTCAGTTACGGGGACTATTAATGGGTCATGGTCTTCCTCTATAATTAGGGATACTGGATGCTCTGGAGTTGTAATTTCTGAGGAAGCCTTGCCAGACATTGACCCATCACTCTGCCCCAAAGTACAAGTTGCTGACTATTTGGGACGCATCGACGAATTTCCTGTCGTTAAGTGTTACTTACGGTGCCCATTTTACACTGGTTGGACAGATGCTGTAAGGGCCCCAATTAAATTTGCTAGTGCTCTAGTTGGGAATATTCCCGGAGTACAAGATCCTGATAGTCCTGATTCTCTACTCAGTAACGACAACCATCTTCTCCATAGTGACCATGACCAAGCCACCACTGACGTTTCTTCCCTACAAGATCCTCTGTTGCCTCCTGATGACTCGCCTTCGCCCGGAACTTCCCTCTCCTCTCAAGAAAAGGACAACCGCCCTTCTGGATGTCAGCATCTACCACCAGTTGAGTCCTCAACTACTCAAGTGTGTGCTGTGGAGACCAGAGCCGGTCGATCTAAACGGGTCCACCCTCTAGTTCTGCCTAAGCTCCATCCTTTGACTGTAACCCCTGATGAGTTTCGTCAACTTCAGGAATCCTGTCCTTCCTTGACGTGTTTACAGTCAAAGGCTACCACTCAAGAAGTTGAGAAGGCACGGGATGGTGCCACATACCAGTTCATACATGA
>JAPQNM010000038.1:285438-300438 GCA_029783475.1 Metacarcinus magister | reverse complement strand
GATCTTGATCTTGATGTCACAGGTGACTTGAAATTTCCTCCAAGTCGGGCCTTTATATCGGCAGCTCCTGTGAAGGGAATAAGGGGGAAAAAAAAAGGAAAATACACAGAAAAAAGAGACTAAATAAATCAAAGATGCATACTCTAATTACATGCCCTAATCTCTCAATCTCGCATACTACATTTTCTCCAGGAACTCTTTCACCGCGTCAATCATCCGTTCACTTGTCTCCTCACACAGTCCTAGCAACAACGCCATCCATTCCCTTCCAGTTCTTTCAGTCACCTCATTCATTTCACGTCCCATTTCTGCCAGAATCACACGCATCATTTCCATTCTGTCACGGTCATACTTCTCGCATTCTAGTACTACATGCTCTACCGTCTCATCCTCTCCCATATCACACATCTGGCACACTTTGCTGCGGGACTCTGACCATCTGTAGTTCCTTGCATTCACATCCATACACTGTGCCCTAGCTCGGAAGAGAAGATCACCACCCAGGCTTCCATCATACCACCTTACATACATTGGGGCCTCTTTCTCTCTGTACCATTCCAAAGTCTTCTTTCGTTCCATCTCATTCTTCCACTTACTTAGTCCTACACCTTTCACTGTTTTGTCTATCTCGCTTTTCCACCTTTTCACATCCCACTCTAACCCTTCTCTACTTCTGTTCATCACCTTCCATTCATACAACCATTCTCTCCCTTCACAAAATTTATGCACCCACCTAACGAGCATGCCACTCCTGTCTACCATGTTCAGACATTTCTTCTCCCATTTACTCCTCCTTACATTCCACAAATACACCCGTGCAATTCTTGTATTCTCCATTCGTTCCAGCCTAACTTTATATCTCAAAGTTGCCTTTATCTGTCTCTCCCTGAACGTACTCCATCCCATGTCACCTCTCAAAGCTTCTACAGCTGCATACCTTGGTGCATTCAGTGCCATTCTTGCTACTCTATTCTGCCCTACTTCCAACTTGTCTATATCCTTTTCACTCCATGCAATCACTTCCATACCATACATTACACTCGGAACAGCCACACTCTTCCATATCTCTCGCAACACGTCATATTTACTCGCTCTCGTTCTTGCTGCACTCCCTAGTCTGCCAACCCACTGATTCACCATACTAATCTTTTCATTCTTAGCCTTCTCACATCCATTTGGGCTCATCCATATCCCTAGATACTTGTACTCACATACTTGCTGCAACTCTTTCACTCCAAGTCTCCATGTAACATCCCTCTCATCTTCTGATCTATTCACTATCATTACCTTACTTTTTTCACAACTAAAATTCACTCCAAAATCTCTTCCATACTCATCTACCACATCTAATAAGCTTTGTAGCTCCTCTGCAGACTCACTCATTAAGACTACATCATCTGCATATAACAACATGCATACCTTGTCCCTCCCGACACTCACTCCTGCATTCATTCTTCTCAACCTGACTGCTAGTTCTTCTGTGTACATACTAAACAAGATTGGTGACAGAATACATCCTTGCCTGACTCCTTTCTCACTCTTCACCCATTCTGTGTCTATATTCCCTAGTTTGTATCTAGCTTTGGTCCCAACATACATACTCATGACAATTTTGACTATTTTTTCACTTAGCCCATCCTTTTCTAAAACTCTGCAAAGCATTTCTCTATTTACCCTGTCGTAAGCTTTCTCTATATCTAGAAATCCTAAATACAGCTTGTCTCCCTCATTCTTTTTTCTTGCAATCATTTCATTCACGACAAATACATTATCTTCTGCTCTTCTGTCCACTCTGAAACCATTTTGCTCTTCACCCAGTACTCTTACTCTCTCAATCCATTTACACAATCTATCATTCAACACAGCACAGAAGACTTTGCCTACTGTGTTCACAAGGGCAATTGGCCTATAATTCTTCAACTCATTCTTACTCTTGTATCCTCCCTTATGAATTAGTGTCACTCTACATTCATTCCACTTTCTCGGCACCTTCTCTTCTTCCCACACTTCGTTAAATAGCTCAGTCATTCTATCAATCATAACCTCACCACCATTCTTATAAAATTCATATGGGATATCATCTGGTCCTGCTGCCTTACCATTCCTCTGTCTTTTCACACATTTTTCAACCTCTTCCCTGCTGATCCTTTCATTCCACTCATTCGAATCCTTTCCTTCCAGTGTCAAGCACCCTTCTCTCACTTCCAGTACCTCACCTACACCTATGTTTTCCCAAAACTCTTTTATTAACTCCCTGATTTCATTCTTATCTGTAATACATTTGCCATTCACTTTCAAGCTTTCGACATTTTCACTGTCTGATATGCTTTCCCCTCTCATGAATCTGTACCACTCACGCCCTCCTTCCATTCACTACTCCCTCAAGGCTTGAATAGCATTCCTTTCACACTGCACTTTCGCATCTCTTATCTTTCGCTTCGTCAATCATTGCTGCTTCATATACGTCATCCATACATTCTGGTATTCACCCTCAGCCTCTTCACTATCATGTCTCCTTTTCTTTAACACCCTACACTGTTTGTTTAACCTCTTACGTTCCATTCTCGCATCCCTAATATCATCATTCCACCACGGCTTGTTCATTCTCTTTCTTCCAGTCATTCTTACAAACCCTATCTTACTAGCCCCAGCACTTCTCACATTTTCAGTCAATCTCTCATTCAGTTCATCTACACTCTCTGAGCTCCCCGTGCCCCACATTTTTTCACTCAGGCATACTTGAAAATTCTCCCAGTTAGCGTCCCTCAGCCTCCATTTCTTCTTCTGCACCTTCCTTTTCTTTTCATTCTTACCTCCCACCATACATTCCACCATAAGCATGTTGTGATCTGACACAATATCAATCATCCCGTCTTCATCTATCCACATCCGATTAACACTTTCACGCATCTTTCCATTCACTAACACAAAATCGATCGCAGACTCCTGATTCCTTGCACTCCAAGTCACACGTCCCTCTGCTAACGTCTCATTTAGATTTTCTAGATTCATCTCATCCATGAACTCTGCAAGCATCTCACCATTCCGATTCACTGGCTCACCAAGCATACCTAAATGTGCATTCATATCCCCCATCACCATCACTCTTTCTTCAACATGTTCTCTTACAATCTTCTTTATAATCTTATACTTCATGCTGTTCTCCCTTCTTGCTCTTTCACCCTCAACTGTCATGTACACCACAATCATTATCATTCTTTCACTTCTACCCTGCTGATCGATGTGTTCTACTCTTACAGCTAACACATCCTCACTCATGGCACTGTTTCCTACATCTATCTCATCAACCTTAAAATCCCTTTCTTTCCTGTGAAGGAAGGCTACGCCTCCTCCCAGTGTTTCCTGTTTTTTACGTCCCTTTCCAATCATTACATACTCACTACTGTCCATTCTTAATTCATCCCTCAAGCGTGTTTCAGTCACTCCAACCACATCCAATTTCCATTCATTCAACTCCTTGCATGCATCCTCAAACTTTCCGATGCCCCATCCTCTCACATTCACACATCCAACCTTCATACAGTTCATCGCTTGGTGGGTGTCTTCTCTTCTTCCTTTACCATTCATTCTATACTCTTGAGGCTGCCGGTCCATCTCCTGTTCCAATCGCGTCTCAGTCACACCTAACCTAACCTCTGGTTTTCCGGCCTTCCATTCTCTCGTACTCACGCATCCATACCATACTGCACTCTCATTCTCATTGCTCTGTCACTCACTCACTGCCTCCCATGTAGCCTGCCTAGTTTCCTGGAGCACTTTGGATGCCCTCACCCACTCTGCCAGCCTGTCACCTAGCTTCCTGCTTCCTTCCATGTTTAGATGGACTAAGTCCTGGCTAAACATGTTACCATTCAACTCCTTGTCTAGGTCCAGGAAACTCACACCTATGTCGTCCTCCTTCATCAGGTCTACCTTCATCCTCCCCAGCTCCCTGTGTACCTCCCTATTTACCTCTCTCCTCAACCTCTCATACCCCAACGACTCTCTCGGCCTCCTCATGATCCCCACAACCGCCACTCTTAGATCCTTCCTGCCCTCTTTTATCTCCTTAACTCCTTCAATCAGGAGTTTTGCCGTCTTCTCTGGTCCTAACTCACCCAAGCTATTCCCTCCTCCTTGGATGACCAGCGTGCCTGACTCCATCTCTGCTACACTCTGCTTTGCCTCAGCTAGAATATCCTGGATGCCCTTCCCCCTGAGGCAGGCAACCTTACAGGATTCCTCCCCAGCAACTACAAGTCCTGCTGCCTGCCTTATCATGCTATCTCCTACCACTGCCACTGGTACTTTCCTTCTCCTCCTCACTCTCCTCACCTCAGTCACCCTCCTCTCTACATCTTCTACAGCAACCACTGGCCTCTCCTTAGCCTTCACTCCTTGCCCTTCCTTAGGCACCATCCTCTCTACATCCTCACCAGCAACCACTGGCCTCTCCTTAGCCTTCACTCCTTGCCCTTCCTTAATCTGCCCTGCCTCCCCAACATCACCCTCAACAGAGACCTGCACCACTACCTCCCTCTCCTCCTCTGGCTTACCCATACTAGCCTTCCTCTTCATTTTCCTCACATCATCACACAGAATCTTCATCTCCTTCTTCACCTCTCTCATTTCTAACTCTAAAGCTGTACTCCGACTCTTTAGTTCACACACCTCGCACTCCAGGCGGGCTGGGGTGTGCACAACCTTCCTGCCATACAGGCAGTTAGGACATTCTAGGTACACTTCACTCCCACACTCACATTCAAAATACTGTCACTCTTACCTTGACTCGTCCCGTCCATAGCTCCGGCCATTCTTTAAACAATAAAAAGAACACACTCACTACAACACAGGATTACTCTAATCAACAACAAAACTTTGTAGGCCGTGTTGGGGGGGCCTTTGTTTACACTGTAACACTAGATTCCCTTATCTTACTTTTTCCCTTGCTCCTCGGACACTACGCCTTTCTACCACAATACACATTTACTACATATACTCACGAGTAAAATACCGACCTCTAGTCAACCACCTGTTAGATGAAAATACCTATTTAACCACAAGAAACACGACAAACACACTCACTCAGCTGCTCATTACCAATGAGCAGTGATCTCCACCACCATCAACAAATCTGATTTCACAGGTGTTGTTTGTTTGTATCAATACCCAAAATTAGAACCCTTGGTAACGCAGGCTTGAGAGCTGGGGGATCTCCCCAACGGAGCTTAACAAAGCAATTCTTTTGCAAAAAAATCTATTTCTTATCCTCATATAGTTATATTATTTCCTGAAATATATGTGAAAAATTATTTAACAATACAGCAACACGTTGTAGGGGTATGATGATATGAAAAATTTTGAGAAAAATGTGGATGGCGGCGTGAACGCATCAGTCAACGAGGGAGAGAAAAAGATAAGTTTTTTGAAAACTGTATCCTCTTATTTTCAAGACAAAATTATATTATTCTGATGGATATCGATGTGTTTCGAATTAATATAGTAACCATTTCTCGGCAAAATGATCAAACCAAAAATAAATCAAACCTAACCATACTTAACGTCCTAACCGGGGATGTCGCCCGCTGGACCCCCTAATCATTTAAATTTTAATATTACGGTAATTTCTTAATTTGCTTACCTAGTTCAACTATCTAAATACTCAGAAAGATAAAAGATCTACACAATGAAATAGGTAAGGATGGCTGGAGGATGCTATTTACCGGAATACTGAGACAAATAGTTGTTGGGTTTATTTATTAATGTGGCAGCTATATCAGTGTCAGGAAACCAGTGCAGGCTGTGAACAATCTTTAAGGTAAAAGTTATCCATTGCTCTTGCTCTCTCTCAATATCTTTTATGTGTTTAAATGTGCTTTTATTATTTTAAAAGTGTGTTTAAAGACCTTAAAATGCTTTTAAAAGTACCGTAAAAGTTATTAAAACATGCCTAGGGTGTATTTAAATAGGGTATTTCTATTTCGTGGATTTTCACTTATCGCGGGAGGGTCTGGAACGTATCCCCCGCGATGGAGGGGGCACTAGTGTATACCAAACAAATTTTTCCCATAAGAGCTAGAAGGAAATTGATTAATCCGTTCCCATGAAAAAAAAATCCTATTGTTATTAGCATACAGTACATGTATTATACATTGATGGGGTTGTATAAATGGATTTTAAACACTCCTAAATACTAAAATACGTACTGTACATAAATTAAATACAGTACTACAGTACAAAAGAAATTAGATGTAATACTGTAAATGAAAATTTTAAATCACTTTACCTTGCTGAGAAGAGTCGAGTGCCTACTAGGATGGGGCTGAGAAGGGAGGAGGAGGAGAAGATGCTATTGGTTTGAAGGAGAGTCCACTTCCAACAAAACTTCGGGAATTTGAAAATCTGTTTTTTTATTCTCGCTCTCTGTTTTATCTCTTCCCTACATGGACCTGGTTGAGGCTCACCAGTTTTGACTTTTACAAAAAATCTGTCCAAAGAACTTTGGTTCTGCCTTCTCCTCAGTGTGTTTCGGAAATGTGACATTGTCTGGTCATTCCAGATAATGCTATTACGACTTGTTTGGGCTTTGCTGGGGTGGTACTTCTCTGTAAAGTTTTGACATCCATCCATTTGGCTAGGATTTCCTTGATTAATGAAGTAGGGGCTTTCTCTGTCTCCTCCGAGCCTGAAGAGAGTGCAGTGCATCCATCTTAATCTTGTGCTGCTCCTTCTCAAGTTCCTTCAGCTTCTCAGTGGTCAGTTCTTCCCTGTGTCCCTCAACTAACTCCTCCACATGACCATCACTCACCTCCAGACCCATGGACCTACCCAGATAGACAATATCCTCCACTATAGGCTCAGCCTCAATGCCCTGAAAGTCCCTTTCAGTCACTGTTTCTGGCCACAAATTCCTCCAAGCAGAGTTCATTGTTCTGTAGGAAACTTCCTGCCAGGCTTTGTCAATGAGAGTTATGCAATGGACGATACTAAAGTGATCTTTCCAAAACTCTTTCAGGGTTAATTCTCTGTCAGAGGTCACTTCAAAGGACCTCTGGAATAGTGCTTTAGTGTAGAGTTTCTTGAAATTACTGATGACCTGCTGGTCCATGGGCTGAACGAGAGGAGTGGTATTAGGGGGGAGGAACTTTATGAGTGCAACATATAGTGCAGCACATAGTCTTGCAAGCCTGGAGGGTGAGCTGGAGCATTGTCCATTATGAGGAGGGCCTTCAGAGGCAGGTTTTTCTCCTCTAAATAACTTTTTACACTTGGCCCAAACACAACATTAAACCACTCGCTGAAATATTCTCTGGTTAGCCAAGCCATGCTGTTTGACCTCCACATCACAGGTAACTGAGTTTTCTGCACGTTATGTTTCTTAAGGGCCCTCGGGTTTTCAGAGTGATAGATCAGTAGAGGCTTTAGTTTGCAATCCCCACTTGCATTGCTACAGAACAAGAGAGTTAGCCTGTCCTTCATTGGCTTGTGCCCTGGGAATGCCTTCTCCTCTTGTGTAATATAGGTCGTGTTAGGCATTTTCTTCCAAAACAAGCCTGTTTTGTCACAATTAAACACTTTTAGGGGAACAAAACCCTCAGCCTCCACAAATTCCCCAAACTCTGTAACAAAATCATTGGCGGCATTTTTATCAGCACTGGCTCCCTCCATGCCTGACAAAACACTGAATGTCAGTTCTCTTCTTAAAATTTTCAAACCAGCCATGGCTGGCTTTGAACACTTCACTTTCTTGGCTTGTTCCTGCCGTGTTTTTCAAAAGATCATGCAACAGTTTTGCCTTTTCACAAATTGTTGCCTCCGATACACTATCACCACCACACTGTATTTCTGTTACCCAGATCAAAAGCAATTTTTCAACATGCTCTAATGTCTCTGATCTTTGTTTGGTAAGCGATTTCACCCACTTTGCAACGTTAGCTGATTTAATAATGTCTTTGTTTTTCACAATTGTAAATACCATCATTCTCAGCATATGGTATGCATCAGCCTAGTCCTGGATACACATGCCACCTTCATATTTTTCAACAATCTCTTTTTTCACCTCTATGGTGATCCTAACCATTTTCTTTGTTTTATGGCCCTTCTCATTAACTTTCTTAGAACTCATGGTTAATGAGTTTACTAAAAATTTACGTGGAAAAGCACAAAATCACATGAAACTTCACAGAGTTATGGCACAGGTTGTTCACTCAATGGAAGGAACTGGTGGGCAGTCTTGACAAGTTCTAGTCCAAGTTGGACTTATTCCAAAGCGGACGTATGCCAAGGTACCACTGTATATATATATATATATATATATATATATATATATATATATATATATATATATATATATATATATATATATATATACATATATATACACACATATACATATGATTTTTTTCTTTATTTTACAGGGAAGCAGCTGGTTTATTGGCATTTTTGCTGGGATGTATTGGTATCTATTGGTAAGTATTTCCTGAGTTTGTAAATTTAGTGGTGGCATGATTTGATTTGAAAATAATTTATTGCAGAATGAATGAAAATTATCCAGTTGAAAATGTCTGAAACATGAGTAGTTATTTCCAAAATGAGACTATAAAAAATGTTTAACTCATTTTGCTGTTTAATGTCAACTGCCACAACCAATCACAATTATTCTTGAGGATGATTAATACCTATCGTGTATCACTGGCCAATGGAAGTCCACTTTTGGGTACTTGATGTATTTATTTATTTATTTATTTATTTTTTTTGTGGTTCATATTTTGCACCTTTTGGTTATGGAATCTCTATAAAAATGCTGTGATAAATTGCAAAAAGGTACATATTTTGATTACCTGTAGTTGCGTGCCCTAAATCTTGAATCTTCAGAATTTTATACCATCTGGCTAAGACTCTCTTACTAAATACATCTGTGCTGTATATCTCTCACCTAATTTCTCTGACTATGTAAAATTCTTTGACTAATTGACTTCCAAAGTGGAGTATATCCTATCTCACTTTCCTTATGTTGAGATCTCCAGTTTAGGGGACTTCAATGTTCACCACCAGCTTTGGCTTTCATCTTCTTTTACTGACCAACCTGGTGAACAAACCTTCAACTTTGCTATCCTCCATGAAATAGAGCAGCTGGTGTAGTTCCCTACCTGTATCCCTGACCGCCTTGGAGGCACGCCCAACATTCTTGATCTTTTCCTAATTTCCAATCCTTCAGCTTACTCTGTTAAACTTTCCTCTCTGTTGGGCTCCTCCGACCACAATCTTTTTTTTTGTTACCTGTTCTATCACTCCAGTGCAGCCTCAGGACCCGCCTAAGCGGAGGTGCTACTGGCATTTCAACTCTGCTAAGTGGGAGGACCTAAGGCAGTACTATTCTGGTTTTCCTTGGGATGACTATTGATTCCATGTCAGAGATCCTTCTCCTTGTGCCGAGCGCATAACAGAGGTGATTATCCCTGGCATGAAGTTATACATTCCTCACACTTTCTCTAATAATAAAGCTAAAAAGCCCTGGTTTAACTCTGCTTGTTCTCATGCTGTCAAAGATAGAGAGGTGGCTCACAAATGGTACCGTAGCCATCCATCTGCTGAAACTCATGCCCTTTACATTTCTGCCTGTAATCATGCCAAATTTATTCTCCAACTTACTAAAAACTCTTTCATCAATAGAAAATGTCAGTCTTTCCAATTTTAACTCTTCTTGTGATTTCTGCCATCTAGCCAATAATATCTTCAACAATTTTACTTCATCATCTTTCCCTCCTTTATTTCAACCAGATGGCTCCACAGCTGTCTCTTTCTTCTCTAAAGCTGAACTCTTCGCTCAAACCTTTACGACCAACTCTACTTTGGATGATACTGGGCATATTCCTCCTACTCTTCCACCCTCTGACTACTTCATCCCTAAAATAAAAGTTCTTCATTATGACGTTTTCCATGCCCTCTCTGGCTTTGATTCTCGGAAGGCTTACGGTCCAGATGGAGTCCCTCCTGTTGTTTTAAAAAACTGTGCTTCCGAATTCGCTCTCTGCCTGGTCAAACTCTTTCGTCTGTGTCTCTCTACTTCTACCTATCCTTATTGCTGGAAGTTTTCTCACATTCAACCTGTCCCTAAAGAGGGTGACAGCTCCAATCCTTCAAACTACCGCCCTATAGCTTTGATTTCCTGTCTTTCTAAAGCCTTTGAGTCTGTCCTTAATAAGAAGATAATGAGGCATCTAACAGCTCACAACCTTCTCTCTGATTGCCAGTTTGGTTTCCGGAAAGGCCGGTCTACTGGTGATCTTCTTGTTTTTCTAACTGAATCTTTGTCATCCTCTTTTAGGGATTTCGGTGAAACCTTTGCTGTCGACCTTGACATATCAAAAGCCTTCGATAGAGTCTGGCATAAATCTTTAATTTCTAGACTACCATCCTACGGATTCTATCCTTCTCTCTGTACTTTCATCTTCAGTTTTCTTTCTGACTGATCTATTGCTGCTGTAGTGGACGGTCACTGTTCTTCCCCTAAAACTATTAACAGTGGTGTTCCTCAGGGTTCTGTCCTATCGCCCACTCTTTCTATTATTCATCAATTACGTCCTAAATCTGACTTAATGCTCTATCCACTCATATGCTGATGACACCATCTTGCATTTTTCAACGTCGTACAACAGAAGCCCAACCCAACAAGAATTAATGGATGCAAGGCGAGACGCTATAGGTTGCCAAACTTCTGATCTTTCACTGGTTTCTGATTGGGGCAGAGCAAACCTGGTTCTGTTCAATGCCTCAAAAATTCAATTACTACAACTATCTACTCAACATAACCTTTCAGATAACTATCTCCTCTTCTTCAATGACACTCAACTGCCCCTCTCCTCCACATTAAACACAATCAGCAGGTTTAAGAAGGCAATAACTTCCGTCGCCATCTTGCCTCTTTGTTTAAAAATACCCCCTCCCATCCCCATCACCCTGGGATATGCAGATTCACCTTAGAGTAGAATTGTGAAGGGGAATGGGACACGTAGCTCCGCCAATTTTGCTTTGACTTGCTACAAGGCACTTTATGGCGGTCCGGGTGGGACTCGTCTTACTGAAAGTAAGGCTGAAGTTTTTATGGAAGGGGAATTCCCTTCCAAACAATAACATCTTTCCTTCTTCACCACCTTTCACCTACACTGTCAAACTCTCCTCCGTACAGATACATTAACATTAAATTGGAGATGTTTGGGACTATTTTTTATCTGTTTAGAATCATGTTTATCTTATTTTGCTTTAGATTTAATGAATTTCATTATGTTTTGTGTAAGAACTTTTGCACAGAGCACTATTGCAAAAGTTTAGATAAGCAATCACCTGAGGACCAGGAACACATTAATCCATTTTACTTTGCATTCTATGGAGAAAATAGTTTTGGCTTACGAACATTTCGGTTCAGAAACGACCTCCAGGAACGAATTAAGTTCATGAAAAATATGCAGAATATACTAAACCACTATGCATGACTTTCATAGACTATAAAAAGCCTTTGAGTCAGTGGAAACCTCAGCAGTCATGAAAGCAAATATATGTGAAGATATTAGAGGACATCTCTTAGGAAAACATTGCCATTATAAAGCTATATAAGGTCAGTGATAAACTATCATTACAGAAATGGGTCAGACTAGGTGACATGATTTCTCCTTAGCGGTTCATGGCAATATTAGAGGAAGTTTTTAAGAACTTGGAATGGGAAAAGTCAGGGATGGTAAAAGGAGGCAGGGCAGACAGATAACTAGATGGAGAGATGAGATCGGAAGTTTTGTTCAAGTAACCTGGAATAGACAGGCAGCAAATAGAGATGAGTGGACAAAGCTATGGGAGGCCTTTATCCTGCAGTGGAGTTAATGAGGCTGATGATAATGATGATGATGATGGACTCAAAAAGACTGGTGATGATGATGATGTTATGGAATGATTGACTATAAACAAATGAGTTTGGAAAATAAAGATTTTTCATACAAAAATTGAGTACATATATAAAAATTTTGTAGTCAATTTTTCATTAAATGGAAAATAGAATTTTACAAAGTTTTCAGTTTTAAGTGTTCAATTTCTTCAATCGACATAGAATTAGAGACAAAGCTTTGAATGTAATTGTTTTATATTGTAAATTATATTAAATAGAAATACATTTTATGTAAAGCATAATGTTTCCCATTATACTATTTTTTCCATATTATTATTACTATTGTAGGTGTGGTGGAGTAGGTGGCACGCACAGACACATCCCAGGGGTTATGTATCTACAGGGTCTGATGGTGGTATGTACAGTGTATCTTGTACATTCTACTACCTTCAGCCTCAGCCAAAAAGAGGGTCTCCCATTTGCAAACCAGCTGACAGCATGGATCCTTTTAGGTAAGAGCATTTTGTCTAAACTACCGTTACATCAGTTTTTGGTATTTAGTCTGCATGTATGAATTTTCTTTGGCCTTCAAGTATTTTCTTTGTTTAACAAAATATTACATTTAGATAGTAAAGCTAATTGGGGGCATAAGTTGTAGCTGCGCATAACTGCATCATCTCCCGTCACATTGGCCCTTGAGCCTATGGTGGAAATTAAGTCGTTGCCCCTGGACACAGGACTATTGTGACATCTGAGTTTCCACAGTTTACTTTCCCCAGGTTTCCATAGGTATCCATTTATTAACCAACCTGTTTGAGAGGATGATCAGCTGGGTGAGCTGTTCGCCTACTGCCCTTGTCCAGGATCGAACTTGGGCCAGCAGATTTGTAGTCAAACGTGTTAACCACTCCACCACTGGGGCACACATACATTTACATATACATATACATATATATGAGTCCTATTTAATTTAGTTTTTTCAGCAGAATGTTTGTTGGTACATATGTGTTGAGAATGTAGGTTCTTGGTATCAGAGACCAGAGCTGCACCGCTAGACTTGGTATAGCAATGCTGGAGGGATAGCAAAGGAGATTGATCACATCCTCGTTACTACTCGTTGGAGGATCCTCCAGAACTGCATGGTTTCCCGGAGTGCCGAGTTCCTTGCAACTGACCACAGGCTTGTTGTTGCAACACTCAAGCTTCATGTCAAGTCCAGAAAGATATCAAGATGTAATCACAATGTGTTAACATAAGAACATAAAAAATGAGGAGACTGCAAGAGGCCAGTTGATGACCTACACGAGGCAGCTCTTTGTCTCCCACCCTTGGAATAATCCAATATTTAGCCAACCCACCTGTCATCCCTATCCATACTCTCATCCAACCGTCTTTTAAAGGTACCTATTGACTCAGCACTTACTACGTGTCTACCCAGCCTATTCCAATTGTTCACCACTCTGTTAGTGAACCAATATCTATATCTATACCGATCTAATATGAGCTGATAGATACCTAGGTCTGTCCTGAATCTAAGTTTTTCTAGCTTGTACCCATTTTCACGTGTCCTATCCTGACTACTAATTTCTAAAACTTGATCAATGTTTCCCTTATTAATTCCTTTTACCCATTTGAAAACCTCAATCATATCCCCTCTTGCCCTCCTTCTCTCAAGGGAGTGGAGATTAAGACGTTTTAACTTATCTTTGTAGGGTAAATTTCTCTTGGTCATTCTTCTCTGGACTGCCTCCAAGGAGCCTATATCCTTCCTATAATAAGGGGACCAAAATTGAGCTGCATAATCTAGGTGGGGTCTAACTAGCGCTAAATACAACCTCAGAATGACCTCAGAACTCCTATTTGTCACACATCTACTAATAAATCCCAGTATCTTGTTGCCCCTATTTCTAGCTATAATACACTGTTCCCTGGGGCGCAAGTCACTGCTTACTTGAACTCCCAAGTCCCTCACACTATATGACCTTCCTAAGGTAGTGTCATTTAATGTGTAGTCTATTAATGTGCCACCAAATATTCTATATCCATGTTTCTCTGGTGATAAATTGTCTCGTACTACCTACCACTCCCAAATCTTTTTCTTCTTTTTCTATTTATATGATATTTTATCCTAACTTATACTTCCGTGATGGTCTCATTGCACTCTTTCCCAATTCCATTACATGGCATTTTTTTGCATTAAATTCCATTTCCCATGTCTTGCTCCTCTCATATCTTGTTTATGCCATTCTCTAACCCCTCGCAATCCTTGTGGTTTCGTATCTTCCTTAGTAATTTTGCATCACCTGCAAACAGGCTTATATAACTGTTTAGTCCTTCTGTCAAGTAATTTAGA
The DNA here is from genome assembly GCA_029783475.1 of Metacarcinus magister. Classification (NCBI taxonomy): domain Eukaryota; kingdom Metazoa; phylum Arthropoda; class Malacostraca; order Decapoda; family Cancridae; genus Metacarcinus; species Metacarcinus magister. Next base: position 286,210 of record JAPQNM010000038.1, on the reverse strand, counting down.
TATACTAAAACATTATTGGTGACAAATCCGATAACTGTGGTATTCCACTTTTTACTTCCTTCCATACAGATTTTTCATCCTTTACTACTGTTCTTATTTATTTTCCTTTCAGGTAGTCTTCCATCCAGTATTTTAATGTACATGCTAACCCTTAGAATACTAAAGTGACTTAAAGACTGGCTTTCTAAGAGAAAACAACATGTCATAAACGGTAAATTGTAAAACGTTATGTGCGGTGTGCTACAGGCTCATTACTTGGCCCCATTTTTTATTTTATTTATGTCAACTATATAGATGAAGGCCTCATCCATAAGATATCAAAATTTGCTGACGATATGAAAATCACAGGTACAGTAACTACAACCGCTGAAAAAATACAACTACAATCCATCCTTGACATCTCAGTCAGTTGGTTAGAAAAAGGGCAGATGAAATTTTATGTTCATAAATGTAAAGTTGTGCATATTGGAAACAATGATCCAAATTTATAATGAATGGCTCCAAACTTTCTAAAGTTAGCCATGAAAAAGATATAATATTTTCTCCTGACTTATAATTATGTCCATGAGGGTCTCATTGTACTTCTTCCCATTTCTAATACATGGCATTTTTTTGCATTAAATTAATTTCCCTTATCCTGCTCCATTCATATATCTTGTTTATATGATTTTGTAGCTCCTCGCAATCCATGTGGTTTCTTGCTGTTCTTACTAATTTTGTATCATCTGCAAACTGAACTATGTACGTAACTACTTACTTCTTTTGTCATGTC
>JAPQNM010000038.1:277938-282938 GCA_029783475.1 Metacarcinus magister | reverse complement strand
TTCGAGCCCCGGCACATGCTGGCCACTTTTCTTTGCTACTACTGCCGAGTGGCCTAAGTTCACCCACATGCTGCCATAACACTATCCGCGACGGGACTGCAATGCTATATGCTCGAAGAACTTCCGCTGGCAGCATGAGCCTCTCAATAAGAAACGAGGCGTCACTTAAAAAATCTCACCGGCACTACTAACGGGTGGAGGCCAACCATCTAAGGCCTCCATGAAGCCTCCCAGCGCCACGGGTAGAGAGATAAAAAAAAAAAAAAAACCTTTTCCTTGAATTCATGAACTGTTCTTGCATGCATTATTCCCTTTTCCAAACCATTTCATGCCTCTACGCATCATTGTGGGAAGCTGAACATCTTGATAACTCTTTTGCAAATGTCCTTTTTTCTGTTTTTTTTTTTTCATGTCCTCTTGTGTCCCTGGTGTTCCAAATTAGTTATTCTTCTTCATCTAGTTTTTTCTAATCCTTTCATCACTCTGTACACTGCTATTATATCTCCTCTTACCCTCCTCTGCTCCAATGTTTTAAGACTCAATATATGCAGCCTCTCTCTGTATGACAGTTCTCTTAAATTTTGGGGAAGCTTTGTTGCTACTTTCTGTATTCTCTCCAGTTTTTTTTTAGTTTTTTTAACTTGGTGACCATACTGTGCCAAAGTCGTTATCAATATCTTAATCATATCATATCCACATAAGTAAATGCCACCCGTATGTTCCTCAATAGATTATATGTTGCACCAGTAATCATATTTATGTTTCTCAGGTGACATATTATCCATAATGGCTACTCCTAGGTCTTTTTCCCCTTTCTTATTAATGTTTTTCTTCCCCATTGAATAAACGCCCCTTCTCTTGCTCTTGCCAAATTCCATTACACTGCATTTTTTTGTATTGAATTCCATTTTCCATTTACAGGAGCACTCAAATATTTTGCCCAAGTCTTGTTGCACTGTTTCACAATCTTAATTTTTCTGCACCCTTCTCAATAGTTTGGTGTCATCAGTAAACAAACAGACGTAACTGTCTATTCTCTCTGACATATCGTTTATGTACACTGCAAACATGACCGAGGCCAATACTGATCCTTGCGGGACTCCACTCAAGACACTTTTCCAGGCAGAATTTTTATCTCTTATTACAGTTCTCATTTCTCTATCTTTCAAAAAATCATCCATCCATCTTAGAAGGCTCCCTTAAGTCCTCCAATAGTTTCTAATTTCCACAACAACCGTTTGTGTGGCACCTTATTGAATGCCTTCCTTAGATCCAAGTGTGTGTGTGTGTGTGTGCTTTGTATATGTACATGTCTGTATGTATAATATATCAAAGAATGGTGGTATGTGAATATTTTATTTATAAATTTACATTTGTCTTTTTTAGTGTTGTCACTTCTGCTACCATTACTTGGCTCGCAGAACATGATGGGACGGCTACTGTCTATCAGTACCTCGCTCTTCTGTCCTTTCTTACTGCTCTCCATTCGTCATGAAGGATTCTTCTACATTGCCCTTACTATTGCCATGTACCTGTGGCTCATCTTAGAATTTTATCTTGCTGAAAATAATGTGCAGGTAAGCTAATATTCATAGTAAATCTATTGTGCATGAAATGTCATCTAGATACAATAAATGTTTATATCAAATCCACTAGATGTCTTGATACTACATATGCCTGTACTCTGAAATTGCTTCAGTGTGACTTTTTAAATCTATCTATTTACACCTGAGTATGAAAGCCCTCAGTGTTGAGGTGGAGGAGGGTCCGTTGCGTTGTGTGGACGAGGGTCGTGGATGAGGCTGGGTGGTAGGAGAGAAGGAGGTGGAGTGGTGAGATGGAGTATGTGTACACCACAGCCTTGCCCTTAGTGTAGGTCTGTAGGAGGTACAGAGGTGTGTAAGGGCTTGGTGGTAAGGTACACTCTCCCTTACCTTCCCTTTGCACAAAATCAATTCCTGCTTTTATTTGCTTGCTGAAATCAGCCAGGCCATACCAATTTACCAGACTGGCTTATTCACTAATAGTGCACTTCACACACTCCTTTTGTATAATCTCCTTGACTGGACATGTATAAAGCTCCGATCTTACCGTACTGTGATTGCCTGACATGTCAGTTTGATGCACAAATGTTAAATGCATAAAATAGTAATAAAAAAAAAAGAAGAAATAAATAAAAAAAAGAAGAAATAAATAAAAAAAAAGAAGAAATAAATAAAAAAAAGAAGAAATAAATAAAAAAAAGAAGAAATAAATAAAAAAAAGAAGAAATAAATAAAAAAAAAAAGAAATAAATAAAAAAAAGAAAAAAAAAGTGAAAACAAGAAAAAAAAAGAAAAAGACCGCTGAGTGGCCAAAGATTACCCAAATTGCTACCATATTGTCCTCAGACGGGACTTACAATGATATATGCATTTGAGGCTGTAGCAGCAGTAGCCTCTCGTTCTCAACATATTCAAGAGAGAAAGTAAATATTTGAGGTGTCACTATAAAAAATCTAAGCCTACGCCAAATACCGGGCAATGAGGCAAGTCCATCTTAGCCTCCATAAAGCCTACTGGCGCCAACGGTTTGTGATGTAGAGGAGGCATGAGGCTGGTGAGGGAGCAAACTCCATCGCCCGTGCCCCTAATCTCACCTAGTGTACCGTCTCTACTGTTGTTAAGAATGCTGCTGCATTTAAAAAGGCTGGAAAGAATACCACATTCTATGTGGCCACAACAAACAGCAAACATTAGGAACCCATAATGGAGGAGACTCAAAAGTTATTAAACTCTACATTGATGACCAGAGGAAGTGCCGCATGCCTCTCTCTACTGCCCTATAGTGATGGCCAAGGCCCTCTCTTTATATGAAGATCTACAGAAGAAGGGTTATGCAGTGAAGGAGTGGAACCAATGTACTGCAAGTAGCTTCCCTATTAACCGATGATAATGATGAGTGATAATATAGTGGCCCACGATGTCCCTTTGTCTAGGAGGGGAGCTAGCACATCATCCTCCAGCCTCGGAGAGGATTGTTTTTTATTTGACTTGGCACTACAGTACACATACAGATAATTACTAACAGTCAGAGGACCACCGACTACTTCATCTATCGGATGAGCTCAGTAGGCTGAGGATGGATGTAGTGGGACTTTCTGAGACGATGAGGCCTGGCAGTGGCAAGATCAGTAGTAGAGGTTTTACCTACTACTGGTCCGGCATGAGCAATGGTGCCCGTCTTAGGGGAGTAGCTATAGGTGTCTCTAGCAGACTGCAGCCATTCGTTGTTGAGGTTATTCCGGTTTATGAACATATAATGTGATTGAAGCTGAAGCACACCTGGGGCTTCATGTCTCTTGTTGCAGTATATGCTCCTGTCGAGGTGTGTCGGGGTGACGAGAAAGAGATATTCTACGCTAAACTTGACCTTGTTCTGGATCAGTGCCCCCGCTGGGACACACTCATTGTCTTGGGCGACTTCAATGCTGTCACTGGAACTGAGAGAGCTGGCTATGAGTTATGTGTTGGTCTCCATGGCTCTGGTACCAGGAACACCAACAGCTCTATCCTTCTGAATTTTGCAAAATCCAGAAGGTTGAGGATTGCAGGTTCTTGGTATCAAATACCAGAGCTGCACCGCTGAACTTGGTATAACAATTACGGTGGGGAAGCTAAGGAGATTGATCACATCCTCTTTAGTATGCGTTGGAGGATCCTCCAGAACTGCAGGGTTTACCGGAGTGCCGAGTTCTTTGCAACTGACCACAGGGTTGTTATTGCATCACTCAAGCCTCGTGTCAAGTCCAGAAAGATATCAAGATGTGATCACAATGTGTTTTATCTTTAGAAACTGAAGGATTCGTCATGTGCTCATGAGTACATGACAGTCTCAAATCGGTTTGAAGTGCTCAATGCCCTAGAAGACCCGATAGAATTGTGGGATACCTTTAAGCGTGAAACTCTTGAGGCTGCCAGAGCGTGTGTTGGGGGGCGTCCAAGGTCACAGGGTGGTTTCGTGACGGCGGAGACGCTGGACAGCATAGAGAAGAGTCGCGCTGCTAGGCTGGCTGGGAGCCGGGACCAGTACAGGGCTCTGTCTTGTAGGACTAGAACTCTTCTGATGAGAGACAAGGAGGGGTATGTCAGGAGTTTCGCTGAGGATGTTGCAGGTCATTTAAATGCTAATGACCTTAATCCTGCTTGTCGAGCCCTGAAGAAGCTCCGCTCCAAGCCTATATCTCTGGTGAGTGCTACCGAACAGCAGATGGTTGCCTTGTATCAGACGCGGATGAGCAGATGGCTCGTTGGGCTGAGTACTTTCCCTCTAAGCGGACGGCTACAAACGACTGGGTTACAGGTGATGGATGGATTAACAAAGCTGCACCCTCTATTGATGAAGTCAAAGAGGTTGTGGCAAAGTTGAGGAGTAGAAAGGCAGCTGGCATTTGTAACATCAGTGCAAAGTAGCTCAAAGCTTGAGGCGAGGCCATGATCCTTGAGTTGCATGCTGTCTTGACTGCTGTATGGCATTCAGGTACCATTCCTCCTGACTGGAAAAGGGGGTTAGTCATCCCTATCTGGAAAGGTAAAGGGGATCGTCAGGATTGTAACAACTACCGCGGGATAATGATGCTCAGTGTACCAGGCAAGGTGCTCGCCCATATGCTACTGATGCGAGTTCGCAGTCATTCGCTGAAATATCAAAGACCTGAACAGTCAGGGTTCACACCTGGTAAGTCAACAACTGACCATATCCCAGCGCTTCACGTACTGGTGGAACACTGACGTGAGTTTCGACAGGGGATGCTTGCAGCCTATGTCGATCTCAAAGAGGCGTTTGATTCAGTGCATCGCGAGGCACTCTGGGATCTTCTGTGCCTCCACAGGATTCCTGCAGGGATTATTGGGCTACTATCTGGCCTGTACTCCGGGACAGAGAGTGCTGGGAAGTGTGGCGGGGGCGTGTCCAGCTTTATTCCTGTGCATACGGGAGTGAGGCAGGGATGCGTCCCTGCT
>JAPQNM010000038.1:262938-275438 GCA_029783475.1 Metacarcinus magister | reverse complement strand
ATATATAAATATATATATTCCATATTTCCCTCTATATAAGACGCACCAAAGTATAAAATGCACCTATAATTTGGCTTCGAATATTTAGAAAAAAATTAAAAAACCCACTTTATCCCTGGGTTTCTTAGCTTTGTCAATGATTGTAGGCTAATAAGTATTCTTTTACTGAACTACTTAAGCAAAACATGCGACTAACCTTATAAATACCAGCATTTATAAGGTTAGACCACCATATTTTCCCTGAGATCCATATGCCTTTCCTCAGTAGGGTTTTAGTCCAAAATTATAGGCTACTGGGTATTCTTCTACTGAACTACCTTGCTTACCGTAAGCAAAACATGCACCTAACCTACTGTCAGGGCCGAGGTGACTACCAATTAATATTATCTTTTTATAGAGTTGTGGGGAAGAAAAATCATGGAGTATGATACCCCGAATATATTTACACACACACAAATAGCAAACAATAGGCTAGAAGCCAAAATAAATCACCAACGACGAACTGCTCGTAAACAATTACCAGAGCAGGGGTATGGCACCCAAATAACTCCCTGTACAGCTGTTTTGAGGGTGAGATGCGTGACAGCAACACTCGGCAACGAAGATTGCTCCTCAGACAGCAGGGAGGGTCGAATGGTGTAGGTACAGTTGAAGGGCACACTGGAAGGGAGCCCAAGTCTCCAGAAATGCCTTCGGAATGTTGAGAACCAGCAGCAGGTGGTGAGGTGTTGTCAGGTGTGAGAGCTGAGGCGTTCTGTCCTTCTCCAAGCCGGTGGCGTGGAGCTTGGCTCGGTTAGACTACCCCTGGACAAGGGGATGGGGTAGTGGCGAGGAAGCCGGTGAACAAGCGCCGGCAGACGAGAGTGGTAGTTCAACCACTAATTAGGGGAAGACGAGGCAGGTGCAGTTCCTCAAACCTACCTAGCTATGAATTTAAAATGATAACGAAAACTGTCTTTTCTGTATCATAAACTGCGCCAGTAGGCTTTTATGGAGGCACAGAGGGACTTGACCCTGCCTGTTATTTGGCGTAGGTTTTTAGATTTTCTATAGTGACGCTTTGAAAGTTTATGTTCTCGCTTGAATATGTTGAGAACGAAGAAAGGCATATCGCTGCTAAGGCCTCAAATGCATATAACATTGTAAGTCCCGTCTTAGGACAGTATGGCAGCAATTTGGGTAGTCTTTGGCAACTCGGCGGTGATATCAAATAATTAAAAGTGGCCAGCAGATATTGGGGGATCGAACCCGGGACCCTAGGTTGTCATGCCCGAACGCTGACCACTGTAGCACCGCCTCCCCCTTGGTCATGTTTCACTCCTTGTGCAGTAATGCCACTTTCTTGGTATGGCTATGGCTTCAGCATAAAACTATTCATTAACTTAACCAATTAACTAAGGAGTTTATTCAAAGAATAACAACTACGGTATCTTGAGCTGGACAACTTTACTGTTTTCACAAGGGTTCATTAACATTACTATTTCGTAACAAGCTTTCAATACGCCATGTTTTTTGTGTGTGTTTAAGAGTGCCTGTTACAAAGGCTAAGCCTCCAAACCATAGACCAAAATAACAATAGCAGACACTTCATCTACAGCATCAAAGTACGTAATATTCTTACAGATTTTACGTAGATTTTTGGTTTTAATACTGTATTCAACTGATCATTCTTCCATACTCAGCAGTAAAGAACAAAATGCTACGGTAGATACCGTTAATAAAGTACACTAATTATCTTGAAACAAATAAAGTAAGGCTATCAAACGATGTGTTTCTAACTTCTGGCTATTAGTTTTCTATATTTTAACAATACCATTATTTTGATTTGTAATCAAATAAATTCATTTCTGGAGTAATCAGGGAATTAGCGTGTCAAACAGGTGCTAGCCTAATACCAGTAACCTCTATCCCAAGGCCTACAAAAACCTAACCATCAGGGTATAAGATGCTGGGTGATTTTTGGAAGATTTAAAAAAAAAAAACGCTTAGGAAATATGGTATATATTATTGGTTTCATATTTAAGTGGAGCTACGTCAGGGATGTGTGATCATTATGGTTGTTCAATATTTATATGAATGGTGTAGTAAGGGTAGTAAATGCTAGAATGTTAGGTAGTGGTCTCAGTTTGGTAAATACTGATAATAGAATGGAAGCTGAATCAATTTAGTTTGCGGACGTTCTTACTATGTGTGTTCATCTCAGCCCCAAAGCCCTTCGCATATCGCCAATCTTTCCTTTGTTTTATTTCCACTTTGTTAATAAGTTTCTTTTTATCTCTCATTTACCATTATTATAACATGATGGAATGCAAACATCAGTGGTTTCTTTTTTTCTCTCATTTTGGTACTGCCATCAGATATCTTTGTAACTTGTATGTGTATACTCTGTGTGTTCATCATGGTCTTGGCTGAATTGCTTATGATATTGGAAGGAATACTATAGATATTTTCTATGATTTGAAGCATAGTCGCATCAAACTAAATTTCATTGTGGTAATTTTAAAGCATCTCTATTTTTGCAGATTGCAATGCTGAAATTTGCCACCTTGTGCAGTGAAGACAACATGAGTAAGGAGAGAGTCTTGGAATGGTCAGATGTTCGCCGTGCATACTTCTTTGTATCCTTTAATATAATGTATAAATGAGTGTGTTCAGTAGAATGGTAAATAGCTTGGTACATAAAATTTAGGAATTCAATAAATGAAAAAGGTGACTTGGTCTAAAAGTTGCTGCATTTGATGGAAGTGAAATGAGTAGTAAAAGAGTTTGGTTTTGAAACGGCTCTCTGAATTGATTTTCTTTTTATTCTCATCCATGCTCTGTCCCTTTCTTATTTTGCTCTATCACACTTTCCGTCAAACCACTTTTCTTTCCCTTTTTCTTTTACTTTAAAATATGGAGCGTATTTCTTGACTGCTCATTTGTATATCATTAGGAAGAAATCATATTTTTCTTACACGTACTTTAGTTCCTACATTCTTGTCCAATCAGTTGCATAAAAAAAAGTTTTCATATCAGTATAATTTGCTTTTGCATAATTCCTCCTTTTCTTTTTATATTATTCCTTCTGCTTTACTTTCATATCCATTCCTTTCGCCTCAATTTCCAGGCACACATGGTCACTGTTTCCAAAGGGGAACTCATAATTAAAAAAAATTTCCAGATTAATGCCTTTGCTAAATAATAGGTTTAGTCTTGGTGTATCTTCTCTATTTCTTGTATTATCAGTTACTCATTATATCATTGTATAATTCATTGTTAGTCTCAATAATCTACTTCCCTGGAAGTATATTATTCAGATTATTTCACCTCCTCTTTCATACTCTCTCACACTTCAATTAGAATCTCCCACCAATATTATCCTTTTGTTGGTTATCAGTATGTTTTCTAAACCCTCTAGGGTATCTTCTATTGATTTGTTGTGTTAATCTTTGGTCCAGTTGTTTTTTGGAGGGACGTATGCAATTACTATTTTTTTTTTATTTCTCCACATTTTGCCATAATTTGTGCACTAATCAATTCTGCTTTTCCTTTTTCCATATTCTACATTCATCACTTTTATCTTGGATTTTATCATTATCGTCACACCTTTTTTATTTTTATATCCTTCCTTCATCTACTATAATCATTATGATTCTCAGTTAGTCTGGATGTCCTCAGATAATTTTGTTTCATCTAGGCATACAATTTTTGTCTTTTTCTCTTTTCTACTTTTCTTGGTATCATTCCATCTATGTTTGTATACATTACTCTAATTTCATCACTCCCTTTTATTAACATTCTATTCTTCTCTTTTTCATTTATTTTAAACATCTGTCCCTTGTATACCATTTCTTTATTTTGTTGTCCATCACTCTCCTCAAAAAATTTGCCGTCCTCACATTATTTTTCTGGTTTGCCCCTTCTTTTAACTATCTTCTTCATTCATACTCTCTTTGATAAACAGTTGTTTAATAGTCTTCACAATCTTTAAGTCTGAATGCCCTGGCAAAGATATCCTCCTGTGCAGACTGAGTCTTCAGTTTAATCTTAATTGGTCTAGCACCTCCTTATATGTACGAACCTAACCTCATGTCTTTCTCTACTTCCTCTTCATATGTTCTATATGTTCTTTATATCTTATTTATCTCTCTTTATTTTCAAAGGTATAATCTTTACTTTTTATCCATATATTTTTACATTCTTTTTTTTCTCTGCTACATTTCTGAGTATGTTTACTTCTGTCTTAATTACTTTAATTACTTCCTTTTCCATGTTTTTTCATTTTACCATTTCTTGTTGTTCAAATATTTCTATGAAGCTAAATTTATCTTTCCCTTTTTCTTTTTTCCAGATATTCACTTCATTGTTAACAAAATCTTTAACTTCATCTCTTATTTCCTGTTTTGCACATCCTTCTTTTCTCCCTTCAATTTCTCAATCGCCTTCACCCTCTCGTCATTTATCTTCTTGAGATTGTCAACTTCCTTTGTGACTCAGTTCTTTCCTTATTCCACCCAATCCTTTCCTTACTCCATTCAGTAAATTTAACATCCGTCTCATAATTTACCTTCTTGAGGCTATCAATTTCCTTTCATAACTGAATGAAGTCGTTTTTACCATTCAGTAGACAAATCTTTTCAGCTGATTCTTTGCATCCACTCACCTCTTCCTCAACGGTATTATTTTACTTCTTCACAGTAATGCTCAAGATAATTGACTAATATATTTTTTCCATTATCTTACCTACCGTCGCAAATCCCTAATTTCAGAGATATTGAATATTTTATATGTTCACAAATCAGAGTTTTGTAAGGTGCATACGCCATTTTCTTTCCTAGCTCCCACCGCAGACAGAAGAGAGAGAGAGAGAGAGAGAGAGAGAGAGAGAGAGAGAGAGAGAGAGAGAGAGAGAGAGAGAGAGAGAGAGAGAGAAAGAGAAAGAGAAAGAGAAAGAGAGAGAGAGAGAGAGAGAGAGGGAGAGAGAGAGAGAGAGAGAGAGAGAGAGAGAGGGAGAGAGAGAGGAAAAGCATGTGTTGAAATTGGAAAGAATACAGAGAATAGCAACTAAGATGTTGCCAGATTTGGAAGACCTAGCATATGATTGAATATTAATAGAAATGTATCTAATAACACTAAAAGAAATAAGGGAAAGAGGAGACCTAATCACAATATATAAATTGTTGTACAGCCTAGAGGAAACAGATAGGAGAGATCTAATTATGAAAAGAAAAGAAGTATATATTTGAGAGGATCTTCTATATCATAAACCGTTGGCGCCAGTAGGCTTATGGAGGCACAGATGGACTTGCCTCGCCTGTTATTTGGCATAGGTTTTCAGATTTTTATAGTGACGCCTCAAATATTTACGTACTCGTGAATATGTTGAGAACGTGCGTGGCTAATTGCTGCTACAGTCTCAGATGCATATAACATTGTAAGTCCCGTCTGAGGACAGTATGGCAGCAATTTGGGTAGTCTTTGGCCACTCGGCGATGATATCAAAGAATGAAAAGTGGTCAGCGAATAACGGGGATTCGAACCTGGGACCCTAGGCTCGCATACCCGAGTGCTAGACCACTGTACCACCGCCTCCCCGGTATACAAGAAAACAATTGCAAAAAGGCATTTCCTTGAACGATGTAAAAAAGTACAGCTTTTCCCAGAGAAATATAGATATTTGGAAAGGACTGGACGAAAAATTATAATGGGAAAGAATGTACATTGACTGGAAGATGAACTGGACAAATATAGATACAGACACACAAGTGCAGCTCAGGCCCTGTATACTACAAGTAGAATAACACACACACACACACAGGTCTTTTCCCTCTGTTTCCTCCAAGTTGATTAACAACCTGGAGGAAACAGATAGAAAAGACCTAATATTAAGAAGAAAAGGAGAGGCTAAAAATTTAAGGGGACACAAGAAAATACTGCATAAAGGAATTTGCTTGAAAGATACAAAAAAGTACAGTTTGCCCCAAAGAAATATAGATACTTGGAATGGACTGAAGGAAGACACACACACACACACACACACACACACACACACACACACACACACACACACACACACACACACACACACACACACACACACACACACACACATAACACAAAATTGTTTTATAAACATATAAATGGGAAAATGAAGAAAAGAGAAGGTATATCTGGGCTGAAGGTTGACGGAAAATTATATGATGAGGAGCAAGAAATGGCAGAGGTGATGAACGAGAGATTTCAAACAGTTTTTACTGAAGAAGGGGACTTTGAAATGGAAGAAAATGACCTGGATGGAAACAAGTTAATGGGAGTGGAAGTACGTCAGGAGGATGTTATGAAATTGATGGAGAATTTGGATGGAAATAAGGCACCTGGTCCTGATGGAGTTTCAAATTGGATATTGAAGGAATGTAGGAAGCAGTTGGTGGACAAGATTTATAACCTGCTAAAGTTATCACTGTTGCAAGGGAGGGTACCGAAGGACTGGAAAAGAGCCAATATTGTACCGATATATAAAGGAGGAAGCAGAGAGAATCCACTGAATTACAGACTGGTATCATTGACGAGTGTAGTGAGTAAGCTGTGTGAGAAGATTGTAAAGGATGCTTGGATGGAGTACCTGGAGGAAAAGAAAGTGTTGACAAATTGTCAGTTTGGATTCAGAAGAGGAAGGTCATGCTCCTCAAATTTGCTATCGTTTTATCCAAAAGTCATAGATATTGTGCAAGAGAGAGATGGTTGGGTGGATAGTGTCTACCTGGACTTGAAGAAAGCGTTTGACAAGGTGCCACACCGGAGGCTACTGTGGAAGATAAAAAACTGTGGAGGAGTTGAAGGACGGTTACTGGAATGGATGAGGGACTACCTTAGTGAGAGGGAAATGAGAACGGTGATTAGGAATAAAGGTTCTTCGTGGCTAAAGGTCACTAGTGGAGTACCTCAGGGGTCAGTGCTGGGACCTGTAATGTTTGGAATTTACATAAACGACTTGGCTGATGGTATCAACAGTTACATTAATTTGTTTGCTGATGATGCAAAGTTAATGAGGAAAGTGGAGAATGTACAGGATTGTATGAAATTGCAAGAGGACCTTGATAAAATTGATGGATGGAGTAAAACATGGCAAATGGAGTTCAATTTGAATAAGTGTAAGGTCATGGAATTTGGGAGAAGTAAAAAGAGAGTGCACTGTGATTACAAAATGGATAGAGTTGGTCTGGAGAAGTCTAAGGAGGAAGTAGATCTAGGTGTGACAATTATGGAGGGCTTGATTCCAGACAGGCACATAAATAAAATTACGGGAGAAGTAACAAATCTGTTGAGGAGAATCAAAATGGCATTTTCGTATTTGGATGCTGACATGATGAAAAAGCTGATCAGTTCCATGATAAGACCAAGACTGGAGTATGCAGCGATAGTGTGGTCTCCTCACACGAAGAAGAATATTAGAAAATTGGAGAGGGTCCAAAGAGCGGCCACCAAGATGGTGCCGGAACTGAGGGATTTAACATATGAGGAAAGATTGAGGATACTGGAGCTTCCAAAGCTTGAAAGTAGAAGAGAAAGGGGAGATTTGATAAGTGTTTATAAAATGGTGAATGGAATGGATGAAGTGGATGGCGACTTGTTGAACTTGGAAACGAGAACTACAAGGGGACATGGAAAGAAGTTGAAGAAGGAGCAGTGTGTAAGGGATATTAAGAAGTATAGTTTCCCTCACAGAGTTGTGGACACCTGGAATGCTTTGAATGAGGAAATTGTTAATGCCGTCAGTGTGCATAGTTTCAAAGCTAAGCTGGACAAAGCAAGATGTAGAGACGGGTCATGAGATTACTCCCCTCCCGTAAACCACAACTAGGTAAATACAACTAGGTAAATACACACATACACACACACACAGTGATTAAGGAGAGATGGATGGAGCACTTGGAGAGGCATAAAGTATTAACAAATTGCCAGTTTGGATTTAGAAAGGGGAGATCATGCTCCACAAATTTGTTATCTTTTTACTCAAAAGTGATTGATGTTATTCAAGAAAGGGATGGATGAGTGGACAGTGTATACCTGGATTTAAAGAAGGCTTTTGATAAAGTACCGCATCGAAGATTAATATGGAAAATTGAAAAGTACGGAGGAATTGGAGAAAAACTACTGGAGTGGATGGAGGATTATCTTCATGATAGAGAAATGAGAACAGTAATACGTGACCAGTGTTCGTCTTGGCTCAAGGTAACCAGTGGTGTCCCACAGGGATCTGTGTTGGGACCATTAATGTTTGTGATTTACGTTAATGACTTGAGTGATGAAGTTGACAGTTACATAAACCTGTTTGCGGATGATGCAAAATTAATGAGGAAAGTTGAAAATGTAAATGACTGTATGATGCTACAAAATGACTTAAACAAGATCAATAGTTGGAGTAAATCATGGCAAATGGAATTTAACTTGAGTAAATGCAAGGTGATGGAGTTTGGTAAGAGCCAAAAGAGAGTGCGATATGATTATGAGATGAATGGTGTCAGGTTGGAGAAATCAAAAGAAGAAGTGGATTTGGGAGTGACTGTTACAGAGGACTTGACTCCAGACAAACATATTGACAAAATTGCTGGTGGGATGATGAATTTATTAAAAAGGATGAGAGTGACCTTTTCGTATCTGGATGAAAGGATGATAAAGAAGATTTTGACTTCTGTGGTACGACCGAGGTTGGAATATGCGGCAGTCGTGTGGTCTCCCCATAAAAAGAAAAATATTGCAAGGTTAGAAAGAGTTCAGAGAGCAGTTACGAAGATGGTTCCCGAGATGAGTACTTTGACCTATGAAGAGAGACTGGAAAGATTAGAAATCACTACATTCGAGGAGAGAAGGGAAAGAGATGATTTGATAAATGTCTATAGAATGGCAAATGGTATGGAGGACATGGATAGGGAAGACTTTTTACCCTTGGATACACGGAATACAAGAGGACATGGTTTAAAGTTGAAAAAGGAAAACTGTAGAAGGGACATCAAGAAGTATAGTTTTCCTCATAGAGTTGTAGATAAATGGAACGAACTGGGCGAGGAAGTTGTGAAGGCTGGGACTGTGCATACTTTTAAGAAGAAACTAGATAAAGGATACAGAGACGGGATACCATGAGATTACTCCCCTCCCGTAAACCACAACTAGGTAAATACAACTAGGTAAAATACACACACACACACACACACACACACACACACACACACACACACACACACACACACACACACACACACACACACACACACACACACACACACACACACACAGCTGTACCTAGGAGTAATAGTACAGGATGATTTGTCCCCTAGAAAACACATTAGCAAGGTTGTTGGAGTAACATACAGACTTATTACTAAGATCAAGACAGCTTTTACATATATGGACGAGGAAATGTTGAAGAAACTGATCGTGTCTATGATTCGTCCGCAACTTGAATATGCCACGTTGGCGTGGTCCCCACACAAAAAGAAAGATATAATAAGAATTGAGAGAATTCAAAGAGCAGCAACAAGACTGGCTCCAAGTCTAATAAATCTAACTTATGAGGAAAGATTGGATAAGTTGGGACTGATCTCATTAGAAAAAAGGAGAGAAAGGGAAGACTTGATAGCGGTGTATAGAACAATGAATGGATTGGATAGACTTGATAGGGATGATTTGTTTGTGTGGGACACGAGAAATACAAGGGGACATGGTAAGAGACTGAAGAAGACAAGGTGCTTGCAAGACGTCAAAAAATATAGTTTTCCACACAGATGCATTGATACTTGGAATGGACTGGATAGTGAGACGGTGGAAGCGAGGTGTGTGCATGAATTTAAAGCTAAAATTGATAAAGAAAGATATGGAGACGGGACCCCACGAGTGTGAGCTCATTTCCCGTAAACTACAACTAGGTAAATACACACACACCCACACACCCACCCACCCACCCACCCACCCACCCACCCACCCACCCACCCACCCACACACACACACACACACACACACACACACACACACACACACACACTCACACACTGAAAGAAGAGGTGATAATGGCAAAGAATGTATTAATATATATATATATATATATATATATATATATATATTTATATATATATATATATATATATATATATATTTATATATATATATATATATATATATATATATATATATATATATATATATATACAGTCGGCCCCCAAGGGTGCGCTTAATGTAGTCTGAACCCCTTGTGCACCCTTGAAAAAACGCACCCTTGGAAGTTAATAACCTATGGGAAATTCACTAATGTAGTCCGAGACTCTTGAGACTTACCCTTTTTTCGCCCAATAACCCCCAAAATACATGATATAATGAAAAAATATACAGTACATATACACATGTGATTATATATGATTGATCATAGATAGATACTGTATTGGCAGAAGCCATTACAGTATCTAGGATGAAGGAGGAGGAGGAGAAGGAGGAATCCCACATCTGAGAGAGAGAGTGAGAGATGACGTCATCACAACATGGCCGCCCGACAAAAGCTGAATTTCTTTGCGTATTTCCCGTCTTATACAAGCGTGGGAAGAATGCAAAGAAAATCAGCGTAATTGAAAAGAAAGGACTAGTAACATCGGTAAAAATCTCCCTTTGTGTTGCACCTTCTTATTCACGTCTATGGAAGGATAGAGGAACCGTAACACCAAGGAAGATGGGACTCTACGAAGCGATACAAACCATAACTGGTCACAAGAAGAAGAAGAGGAGAAGGAGGAAAAAGAATTCCACATAAGAAGCTTTAGGATGTTGACTTCTTTAAAGGAGATGGAAGGAGGGAGAGAAGGACGAAGGGGGTGGGGAGAGAGAGAGAGAGAGAGAGAGAGAGAGAGAGAGAGAGAGAGAGAGAGAGAGAGAGAGAGAGAGAGAGAGAGAGAGAGAGCGAGAGCGAGCCTACCCCCACTCCCAGAACTAGAAGCCAGATATGTCAACCCCCGGCCTCAGGATCCTGTCAGCCAATGTCCGTGGCTTCAGGGCAAATATAGGTGAACTCACACACACTGCTCTCAGGAATAAAGCAGACATCGTGGTGGCGGTGGAAACATTCCTGACAAACGAGTGTGTTACGTCATGTGATAGAATACCGGGCTATTGTCACTGGGTGAGACGTGACAGGACCACCGGTCAAGGCGGAGGAGTCTTTGTGTGCCATCAAGAGGGCCTGCAGCTGCAATTACTCTCCGTCCAGGCCCCGGAGGAATTAGAGGCTATGTTCTTCCATCTCCTACTCGCCGATAAGAGTGCTGTCCTGCTCTGCACCATTTATCGTCCACCACGGCAAGGCGGCGCCCCACTTACCTTCTTCATCGACGAGCTGGACTCCATCATGGCCACCCACGCCTGTCAGAACATTGCAGTTGTGAGTGACATGAACCAGCATCTGGTGAGCAGGGCCTTCATTGAGTTAACAGTGATCCATGGGCTCACCAACCATGTTACGTTCTCCAAACATGTACGTGGTGGCTCATTGGATCCTGTTCTCACTGACCTTCCTCGTGACTCAGTGCACTGCCAACAACTGAACAGGATCGGCAGTTCTGACCACAACGCAGTGCTCTCCCACCTCGGTCTCAATCCAGCGAGCGAGGAATCAAGCCAGCGAACCATCTGGTTATGGGACAGAGTTGAATGGCCTGCCCTCAAGCGTACCTTGGCAGCCACTGAGTGGCCAACAGTACTCAGAGGTAATGTGGATGAAGATGCTGCTGCCTTCACCACCACCCTCCTCGCCGTCCAGACCCAACACGTCCCCCACAAGGAGTACCGGGTCAAGCCACGAGACCAGCCGTGGTTCGGTTACAGGTGTCCCATGGCGGCGGACGAAAAACATAAAGCCTGGATACATTTTAAACGCCGCCCCACTTAGCCAAACAAGACCTTACACCGTGCCGCCTGCAAGAAAATTATAAAAACAGCAGCCTGGGCCAGAAAAAGTTAGGAAAAAGACACCAGGAGAAAATTATCCTCCAACCAAATGGTGGTCTTTGGTAAAGGAAAGACAAGGCACCACCGCCCAGGAGAGAATTCCTCCGCTCACATCACAAGCTGGCGACTGGGTGGTGAAAAATAAAGAAAAAGCTGACCTCCTGGCCACTCACTTCAGTCAGAAAATGACCACCGAGGAGCCTGAGAGGCGGCCACCATGCCTCCCCCGCCTGTACCTCGCTACCCTTGACAGCCCGGTGGTAACCGAGGACACAGTGGCTCGCCTCCTTCGCACCGTCAATACTAGAAAGGCCCCTGGACCTGACGGTGTGAGTCCCATCCTGCTGAAGCACTGTGCCGAAGAGCTTGCAGGTCCCCTCATGCACATCTTCCAGCAATGCCTTCAGACTGGCACCTGGCCAGCCCCGTGGAAGGAGGCCTGTATCACACCCGTACACAAGAAGCAAGACAGGATGGATCCGGCCAACTACCGTCCTATCTTGCTCCTGTCAGTTGTCAGTAAGATCCTTGAA
>JAPQNM010000038.1:252938-257938 GCA_029783475.1 Metacarcinus magister | reverse complement strand
CCTCCTCCTCCTCCTCCTCCTCCTCCTCCTCCTCCTCCTCCTCCTCTTTCTCTTTTCTTTTCTTTTCTTTTCTTTTTTTTCTTTTTTCTTTTTTTTTCTTTTCTTTTTTCTTTTTCTTTTTTTTCTTTTTATTATAAGGATAGATTACCCCTTATTTTTCTTACTTTCCTATACAAATTCCATGATAGTTTTTCCATACTCCATGGTATCACTTCCTCTTCCGGCCAGCTTTGGCTGGAGGGAGGGGTGGGTGGGGAGGAACCTTCCACTTTGCTGTCCTTTTGTCTCTATCAAGTAGATATTATAGTAGTAGTGTAGCTAAACAGACAGCCTCGTTAGGTCCAGTGGGACTGTTGCCGTCTGTTCTTCCTCTGTACTCCTCCTCCTTCTCCTCCCCCATCTTCCCCTCTCTCTTCCCCATCACCCTTATCCCCCTCTTTCCCTCCCTTCAGTTACATCTGCCAGAAAATCTATTCTTGACTATCCCTTACCTCCTGGATTATCTCGTGAATCCCTGATACATAATCCATCTCTCCAAGATCCCTCCTGCCCAGATACTCCCCTTACTTCCATACCTCCTACTTTTGATCCCACCACCTCTCATGATCCCAGTACTCCTATCTCTACCATTATCTCAACTTGTTATTTATTATTCGATGATGTCCATTCTCCACTGGAATATCTGTGGTTTCTGCTCCTTCTGCTACCTGCTCTCTATCTATGAACCTCTGAGTCTTCAAGATATCTTGGTTCAACCACCCACACAGGTCCCTAATTACCACTTCATCAATAATCTTCATTCTATCACTGCTTCTTCTATTCTTATCCACCATATGCATATAACTACTATTCTTGTACTATGATATGAATCTTCATTCAACGTTTGATTACCATTGTTTTTGTTTTTTTCTCACCTTCTTATACTATTGATTTTAATAGCCACCACAATCTACACTCCCAACTTATCTCTCCTTTGGTGATAGTCGGCGACTTTAATTGTCGACATACACTACAGGGGGATTTCTTAGTAAATTCTTGTGTCCGTTCTCTTGAGTGTTACCTCTAACCTCTCTATTCTGAAGTCAGACCATCCTACACATTTTGATACCATAACTCAATCCTTTTCTTGTCTAGATTTATCCTTATGCTCCCCTCACCTCTGCCTGTATATTTACTGGTCAGTTCTAGATCAATATCCTTTTAGTGACCATTTTCCTGGTTTACACTTTCCCACCTTGTACGTTCCAACCCTTAATATCCCATGTTGGTGTTTTAAGAGCTGACTGTCATGCTTTCATCTCCTTTCAAACCTCTTAAATCCATCATCTTTCTCTATCACTCTAGACATGCTAACCTATTTTTCTGTAGCTATTTTGAGTGCTGCATTTGCAGCTATTCCTCGTACTATTTGACCTTTTACATCCAAGTGTGTTCCTTGGTGAAACTTGACTGCACCAGAGCTTTGTGTGCCTGATGTATTTTTTGCAGCAAACGCAACACACTTGGACTTTTCTCAACATTTGTATCTTTCAAATGATCTGCAGTTTTTAGGAAAACAATAAATATCTCCAAAAACCTAAGCTAGCGCCGTTATGCCTCCTGCTTAATATCAAGCTCACCCTTTTCCACTGTATGAAGACAAATACACAAATTCTCTAGCACACATCCACCCTCTCCTTCCCCTGTATTACATATATATGATGAACGCATTGCAGATCCACTACTGGTAACTAATGAGCTAGGTTCATTCTTTAGCCACATCAGTAGTGGATCTCATCTCCCTTCTTATCATCTACTGAGTCATATATAATTTTCCTTTTTCTTCCTCTGAATTAATATCAGCTCTCAAGTTCTGCCGTAATATCTATGGAGGTCATGATGGTATTTATAACCTTATGCTTATGCTTCAACATTTACTACCATTATTCTTAGCTTGCCTACCAGCAATTTTTTATTAGAATTTGGATGAATGGAGACTTTCCCACTTCATGGCAAGATGCCCTCGTCATCCCTCTCCAAAAACCTAACAAATCAGGTAACACTCATATGATTACCGACCGATTGCATTGACCTGCTGCTGATGCAAATTACTGGAATGCATAATGAACTCCCGTCTTAATTGAATAAAAAAATCTTATCTTAGCTTCACAGTTTGGATTCTGACAAGCTAGGAGTATACTGCTGATCCATTAGTCCATCTAGAAACTTGTATATTAACAGCTTTTGCCCGTCAAGAATCAGTCCTCACTGTATTCTTTGATCTAGAGAAAGCATATGATACTACTTGGAGGCATCATATTTTACATCAATTATACTCTCAATATTACTGATAACATGGGTATGTTTATTCAGTCTTTTTTCAGTGATTGAATCTTTCATGTCCAAGTTGCCTCATCCGTCTCTTCTTTTACTCAATATGAAGGTGTTCCTCAAGGATGTGTCCTTTGCACCACCCTACTCTTTATTGCAATTAATGACATTATATTTTCTTTTGCATTTGGTATTTGATCATTCTATTATGTAAATGATCTTGCTATCTATACCTTTGGGTCCTCTCCCTCAACATTCCAACATCTTATCCAATCCGCGATATCAAACATTTTTTTCTTGGACCACTAATCATGGTTTCAGTTTTTCCACTGCAAAATCTTATTCAATTTTTTTTACCTGTTCCTGCTCAGTAACTTCACTCCCTCTTTCTCTTTATGGCACTGTTTTCAATTGCGCTCCTCTGGCAAGTTCCTTGGCCTTAATTTTGACTATAGACCTAACCTAAAGGAATATATTTTCACTATAAAAGAAAATGCTCTCTGATGTCTTCACCTTTTAAAACTATTTTCAATGTATCTTGGGGTGCAGACTAAAACTTTTTTAACATACATTTTTTTTTTTTTTTTTTTTTTTTCTATATCATAAACCGTTGGCGCCAGTAGGCTTTTATGGAAGCACAGATGGACTTGCCTCTGCCTGTTATTTGGCATAGGTTTTTTTTATATTTTTTATAGTGACGCTTCGAAAGTTTACGTTCTCGCTTGAATATGTTGAGAACGAAGAGAGGCTAATCGCTGCTAAAGCCTCAAATGCATATAACATTGTAAGTCCCGTCAGAGGACAGTATGGCAGCAATTTGGGTAGTCTTTGGCCACTCGGCGGTGATATCATTGCCTTAATACTCTCCACTCTTGACTGTGGATGTCATGTATACTCTTCAGCTTCTGCCTCTCTTCTTAAACTTACTTGACCCATCCATCACTTAGGGTTATGCCTTGTTCTTGGTAACTTTTGTTCCTCCCCAATAGAAAGCCTTTATGCAGAATCAGGCTTACCATCACTTTCCCCGACACTGCATCCTCTTTTCTCTAAGATTACTATTCCACAACCTCTTCTGACTATAGTTTCTCCGTCCATCCACAACTACCACACCCACTTTCTATTTGTATGCACACCCTTCTCTCCCACTCCCACTTTCCTGATTTAAATGTCTCCCCTTTCCATACCCATTCTTTTCCGCCATGGCTTATACCCTCACTTTGCTCTTCTGCCTCTTCTTCTCAGTGTGATATGCCAATTTTTGAGGAGGCAGTGGTACAGTGGTCAATGTTCGGGCATGCGAACCTAGGATCCCAGGCTCGATTCCCTGATATCCGCTGGCCACTTTTCATTCATTGGTATTACTGCCAAGTGGCCAAAGACTACCCAAATTGCTGCCATACTGTCCTCAGATGGGACTTACAATGTTTATATACATTTGAGGGTGTAGCAGCAATAGCCTTTTTCATTCTCAACATATTCAAGAGAGAACATAAACATTTGAGGCGTCACTATAAAAATAAAATCTATAAACCTACGCTAAATAACAGGCAAGAGGCAAGTCCAACTTTGCCTCCATAAAGCCTACTGGCGCCAACGGTTTGTGATATAGAAAAAAAGAAAAAAAAACTTACATCTTATGAACACTTTCTTGAACACTGCTACTCATGTTAATTGCATCCCTGTTTTTACTGATGACTCTAAATCCCAATATGGCTCTGGTTTTGCTGTTCTGTTCTCCCAACATTTCCAGTTCCAATTACCAAGCGTTTCCAGTGTCCTTATGACTGAGCTATACGTTATTCTCTTTGCTTTAAGAAAGCTTCTTCCCTACCTATCTTTATCCTTTGTAATTCTCACAGATTCTCAAAATTCTCTCTCCTTCCCATGCTCCCTCTATGCTATTCACCATTTAGTTTGTGAAATCCAAGAGTATCTATTTCGCCTCTATTCCCACAAAAATTTGGTCTGTCTTTGTTGGGTTCCGAGCCATGCTGGAATTACTGGCAATGAACGTGTTAAATCACAAGCCCATTCTGCTACTACATTAGCACTACATCGCGTCACAAAAGTCTCACCCTGTGATTATTTCCATTCTTATGGCACCTTTTTATTTAGACGTTGGCAATCCTTCTGGTCTGACCTCTCAAATAGTAAATTTTGTGCATTTAAACCATTCGTCTCTCTTTGGTCAGACCCATGTAACAAGAATAGACGGTGGGAGTCTGCACTTACATGATTACGTATTGGCCCATCGACCCTCTGTAGGACTTGTTACACTGCTACCTGAGCTGCAGCTTTCATTCATTTAATTCATTTATCCCAACCTCCCGCCTTAATAACATTCTTACAGAATCACTTAAACAACATAATTTCTTTTCTACTACAAACCCATACCCTTCATTTGATCTAACCATTTGACAGTAATGAAACGTTCTTTCCCTCTCTATTGTTTGCCTTACCATCATCTCTTAGCTCTGCCGTCTGCCTTTTAGCTTAAAGTAGTGCCATATGGCCTTTGATGTCTGGCACTTACTCTTTTTGCATTAACTAAATAACTAACATCACTGTTGCCGAATTTGACCTATATCTATGAGGAGCACATAAAATTCATGCTCCTCATCAGTTGCCATCACTGTAGTTCTAGACTGGCACCAAGACCTCTCCTTTCTAGCATTACGGTTTTGGAC
>JAPQNM010000038.1:235438-247938 GCA_029783475.1 Metacarcinus magister | reverse complement strand
CGACTGTACTCAAGTCCAAGTCCAAGTACCTGGACATTTTTCAAGTACAAGTACAAGTCCAGGTACTGTCACTTTGCTATGGACTTAAGTCCAAGTACAAGTACATGTCATTGTATTTAAGTACATGTACAAGTACAAGGTGAAGGCGTGGAGAGTGGAGTGTAACAGGAAATAAACGCGTACTGGCCCTGTCTAGATGGTGTCTACTGTAGCATGTTACCAATTGAGAAAATAATACATAATTATGCTCCTTTATCCTATATTACACTACAATATAACACTCAATGTACGAATTCACCCAATAGTATCAACACAAAGCTCTCTAGAATCTATATACAGTATATAACTTTTGATTAGATGTAATGTAATTGGTATTTTTCAAGTGCTTTAGGTGTAAGTACAAATACAAGTACAAGTACAAGTAACATTTTAAACTCCGAACACAAGTACAAGTACAAGTACATGAAAATATGTTCTTAAGTCCAAGTACCAAGTACAAGTACATGTACTTGGACCCAACCCTGATAAAATCTATCTGGGAAGGGGACAAAAAATGTCCCCAGGACGGACCCACTCTCTTGATGGCGACTCCAGGTGTCTTGATACTTCCTCTAACTTTTTCTACATCAATTTCTGCAACATTCGCGGCCTCAGATCTAATTTTCAATCTGTGGAACACCACCTTTCCTCCTCTAAACCTCATCTTCTTTTCCTCACCGAGACCCAGTTGTCTGAGACTACTGACAGCAGCCCCTACTCTGTTCCCTTCTACTTTCTCTATTCTCATTTTCGATCCAAAGCTGGCTGTTGTGCCTTTCTACACAACGACATAACTTGCTCGTGCCCACGCTCTTGAATTTTCTGAATTGTCTGCCATCTGGCTTAGATTTAACTTTCACTCTACCACTAAATTCTTTTGTACTGTTTATCGCTCTCCTAACTCCTCTGACTATGTAAAATTCTTTGAGTATTTGACTTTCAAAGTGAAGCACATCTTAACTACCCTTCCTTTCGCTGAGACCTCCATACATGGAGATTTCAATGTTCACTACTAGCTTTGGATTTCATCTGCTTTCAATGACCAACCTGGTGATACACCCAACATTCTCGACCTTTTCCTTACCTCTAAACCTTCCGCTTACTCTGTCAAACTGTTGTCTCCGTTGGGCTCCTCTCATCACTGCCTTATTTCAGTATATTGCCCTATCGCTGCAGTGCCACCCCAGGACTCACCGAAGCGGCGGAGGTGCTTCTGCCATTATGCCTCGGCTAAGTGGGATGACCTGAGGAGGTACTATTCTGATTTTCCATGGAATGATTACTGCTTCCGTGTCAGAGATCATCTCTTTGTGCCAAATGCATAACAGAGGTTATTGTCTCTGGCATGGAAGCGTACATCCACACACTTTCTCTATCCCCAAAGCTCACAAATCTTGGTTAAACTTGGCTTGTTCTCGTGCTATTCATGAAAAAGAGGTGGCTCGCAAACGGTACTTCAGCCTTCCATCTCCCGATATTCATGCTATTTATAATTCTGCCCGGAATCACGCCAAATCTGTTCTCCAACTGGCCAATAACTCCTTCATCAATAGGAAATGTCAAAATCTTTCTAGTTCTAACTCTCCTCGTGACTTCTGACATCTAGCCAAAAATATCTCCAACAAAATCTCTTCTTCATCTATCACCTCCATTATATCATCCAGATAGCACCCCTGCCGTCTCATGTCTCTAAGGCTAAAACCTTCCCTCAAACTTTTGCTGACAACTTCAGATTGGATGATTCTGGGCTTGTTCCTCTTTCACATTTCCACATTCTAACTATTTCATGCCTAATATTCAAATCCTTCGTAATGACGTTTCTCATCCCCTCGCTGGCCTTAGCCCTCGGAAGGCGTATGGTCCTGATAAAGACTCTTATTGTTCTCCAAAACTGTACTTCCATGCTTGCACCTGGCCTGGTTAAACTTGTCTGTCTCTGTTTAGCAATTTCCACTTATCCTTCTTGCTGGAAGTATGCCTACATACAACCGGTTCGAAATAAGGGTGACCGCTCCAATCCCTCAAACTACCGTTCTATTGCTTTGATTTCCTACCTTGCTAAAGTCTTTGAGTCTCTCCTTAACAAGGAAGATTCAGAGGCATATATCCACTCACAACCTTTTATCTGATCATCAGCATGTTCCTTGTGCTACAGGCCCCGCAGCCCCTTAAACCGGCTCTGCATGGAGAAGATGAAAAATCTGAAAGTAGGACATTGAAAAGGAGAGAACTAAGAGGAGAACCCTGTGGGACACCTCTGGTGACTTGGTAAGACCTAGAGTAGGAGTTACTTATCACCAGAGAGAAGGACCTGGAAGACAGGAAGGGCTGAACCCAAGTGAGGGGGGAACCATTGGATCCCAGGCGGGAAAGTTTTTTCAATAATGGCATTATGTGAAGAGGAGTCAAAAGCTCCTTTGAGATCAAGAAAGGCTACCAAAGTGTATTGCTTGTGGTTAAATCCTTCCTGAATGTAGTGCTCTAGGTAGAGCAGGGCATCCAGGATGCCACGGTGAGGACGGAAGCCAAACATATTAAGAGGAAGAAGGTGTTTGTGTTCCAACCACCATATGTTAATCTGTCATGCACTATAATTATGCTCTAATACCTTACTGAAATTAGAGAGGAGACTGATGAACCTGTAAAAGGAAGCCGCCGACGGGTCCTTGCCAGATTTGAGAATAGGGATTGTGATGGCATGATGCCATACAGAAGGGAACGTCCCAGATAGCCAGCTAGCGTTGAACACGTTCAGGAGGAGGACCAGAGGATCTGGGAGGCAGTGAAGATCGAAACTCATTCGGGACATTGTCCGGCCTCGTCGCCTTCCCAGCAGACCGTGCTTGTAAAGCTGATTGTACTGATGGAGTCAAGGAAGAGCCACAAGTCGCAACATCAATTTATAAGAACCTAAGAATTGAGGAGACTGCAAGAGGCCAGTTGGTGACCTACACGAGGCAGTTCCTTGTCCCCCACCCTTAGAATAATCCAATATTTACCCATCCCACCTGTCTTCCCTATCCATACTCTCATTCAACTGTCTTTTATAGCTATCAATTGACTCAGCACTTACTACGCGTCTTCCTAGCCTATTTGAATCGTTCACCACTTTGTTAGAGAACCAATATCTTTTTTTTTTTTTTTTTTTTTTTTACATCAAAAGAACACCGGCCAAGGGAAAACAAAAACGTTAAAAAAAATCCCACTTGTCACCAGATCCTGCAAAGAGGACAGTAGAAGGAATAAAGTAAGGGATAGAGTTCATTTAACATTAGAGGTGTCTTGACACTCCTCTTTTGAAAGAGTTTAAGTCATAGGCAGGTGAAAAAACAGACACAGGAAGAAACTTTCAGAGTTTAAGGGATGAAAGAGTGAAGATACTGGTTAACTCTTGCATTAGGAAGATGGACATAATAGGGATGAGAAGAAGTAGAAAGTCTTGTGCAGCGAGGCCGCGGGATGGGGGGGAGGCATGCAGTTAGCAAGTTCAAAAGAGCAGTCAGCATGAAAATAGCGGTAAAAGATAGATAAAGA
This sequence comes from Metacarcinus magister, assembly GCA_029783475.1. Classification (NCBI taxonomy): domain Eukaryota; kingdom Metazoa; phylum Arthropoda; class Malacostraca; order Decapoda; family Cancridae; genus Metacarcinus; species Metacarcinus magister. The sequence continues at coordinate 244,365 of JAPQNM010000038.1, read as the reverse complement.
TCCAACATTGCGCCGGTGACTTAAAGAATCAAGACATTCAGTTAGAGGAGGAGAGCTGATTAGACGAAAAGCTTTAGACTCCACCATGTTTAAAAGAGCTGTATGAGTTGAACCCCCCAAACATGAGAGCCATACTCCACACATGGGTGGATAAGGCCCCTGTACAGAGCAAGCAGCTGAGAGGGAGAGAAAAATGGACGCAGACGTCATAGGACGCCTAACTTCTTGGAAGCTGATTTAGCAAGAGTAGAGATATGAAATTGCCAGTTTAGATTTTTAGTAAAGGATAGACCGAGTTTGTTTAATGTGGAGGAGAGGGGAAGTTGAGAGTCATTGAAGAAGAGGAGTTATCTGGAAGGTTATGTCGAGTAGATAGTTGTAGAAATGGAGTTTTTGAGGCATTGAACAAAACCAGGTTTGCTCTGCCCCAATCAGAAACTAGTGAAAGATCAGAAGTTAAGCGTCCTATAGCATCTCGCCTTGAGTCATTTAATTCTTGTTGGGTTGGGCGTCTGTTGTTTGACGCTGAAAAATGCAAGGTAGTGTCATCAGCATAGGAGTGGATAGGGCATTGAGTCAGAATTAGGAGATCATTGATGAATAATAGAAAGAGAGTGGGTGATAGGACAGAACCCTGAGGAACACCACTGTTGATAGTTTTAGGAGAAGAACAGTGACCGTCCACTACAACAGCAATAGAACGGTCGGAAAGGAAAATGGAGATGAAGGTACAGAGAGAAGGATAGAATTCGTAGGAGGGTAGTTTAGAAATTAAAGATTTATGCCAGACTATATCGAAGGCTTTCGATATGTCAAGGCCGACAGCAAAGGTTTCACCGAAGTCCCTAAAAGAGAATGACCAAGATTCAGTTAGGAAAGCAAGAAGATCACCAGTAGATCGGCCTTTACGGAAACCATACTGGCAATCAGAGAGAAGGTTGTGAGCTGATAGATACCTAGGTCTGTCCTGAATCTAAGTTTTTCTAGCTTGTACCCATTTCCACGTGTCCTATCCGGACTACTAATTTCTAAAACCTGATCAATGTTTCCTTTATTAATTCCTTTTACCCATTTGAAAACCTTAATCATATCCCCTCTTGCCCTCCTTCTCTCTAGGGAGTGGAGATTAAGACGTTTTAATCTATCTTTGTAGGGTAAATTTCTCAACCCCTTAATCATCTTGGTCATTCTTCTCTGAACTGCCTCCAAGGAGCTTAAATCCTTCCTATAGTAAGAGGACCAAAATTGAGCTGCATAATCTAGTTGGGGTCTAACTAGCGCTAAATACAACCTCAGAATGACCTCAGAACTCCTATTTGTCACACACCTACCAATAAATCCCAGTATCTTGTTGGCCCTATTTCTAGCTATTATTATGGAACTGTTACGACAAATACGGAACACATACGGAGCCATTAAGGAGCCACTACGGAGCGTTCAAGGACAGATTGCGTTGTTTGTGCCACATATATAAAAGGAATCCTCCAACGTTCCCACCAGTGCAGGCAGGGATACCAAGCAGTCAACATGTCGCCAACCCAACGATCCATAGGCAACTATACAAATTCAATCAGAGAAATTGCTGTGATAATGGCTGCTTACCTGATTGCCAAGAAGAAGCAAAGGCGTCAGAGGAGAGCAAGGAAGGTTTGGGTCAGATCCTATCTGACAGAACGTCCCACACATGGGCACTATGAGTGCCTGATGCGTGTTCTCTCCCGTGATGATCCCGAGCTCTACTGAAACTTTGTAAGGATGAACGAGGCCCTAGTTAATGAGATTGTGGAACGAATACAACCCCGCCTGGAGAAGCAGCGCACCTTCTGGAGAAAGCCTCTTGATGTCGGACTTTGGTTAGCAGTAACTCTACGTTTCCTTGCATCAGGTTGCTCCTATAAAGATATGGCCTTTGACTTCCGTGTCGCTCCAAACACGATATCCTATATACCGCCTTGGTGCCGCACCAATCCGCCCAACGTATCATACATCGGCGCTGACGGGCGGGTCAGTGGCGGTTCATTGAAGATCTTTGCAGATCAAATACGTTCAATACGAATCGACTGCATTCAGTTTGGATAGATTACGCACAATACGGATTGATTGCGTGTCTCTTGCGGTGCCACTGTGTTTCGATAGCTATCCGTAATGAAACGTATCGCTGAACCGCGTATGTGTGACCCCAGCCTCACTGCGAATTGAATTTTGGTGGTTCAACGCGGAGCGTAATGAACCACACTGAACCACCATGCACATGGCGGTTCTGTTACGCAGAGATACGTTTGAAATACGGATAGATACAGCATAGTTACGGATATTATACGGTCTAGTTAGTGTTGCGTTACGGATAGAGGCGTTCCAATTGCGGACCTGTTACGGACAGCTGCGTTTTATTTACGGAACTGTTACGGTAAATACGGAACATATACGGAGCCATTAAGGAGCCACTATAGAGCGTTCACGGACAGATTGCGTTGTTTGTGCCACATATATAAAAGGAATCCTCCAACGTTCCCACCAGTGCAGGCAGGGATACAAAGGAGTCAACATGTCGCCAACCCAACGAGCCATAGACAACTATGCAAATTCAATCTGAGAAATTGCCGTGATACTGGCTGCTTACCTGATTGCCAAGAAGAAGCAAAAGCGCCAGAGGAGAGCAAGGAAGGTTTGGGTCAGATCCTACCTGACAGAACGTCCCACACATGCACACTATGAGTACCTTATGCGTGTTCTCTCCCGTGATGATCCCGACCAGGGTGGCAGGAGGAGGTCGGCAGGAGCAGGTCGGCAGGAGCAGGTCGGCAGGAGCAGGTTGGCAGGAGCGGTGAGACTGATGTAGCGAATGCCGAATGCGAATGGGGGATGGACAGGAGGAGTGAAAGAAGGAGAGTAGATGTATAAGATTAGTCTATTGAAAAATGAAGTATAGTAGTAAGTAGAAAGATGGCGGGCTGTCCGCCTTGCTTTTTATTTTATTTAGTTTTTTGTTGCTTGGCTCGCACTTTTTATTAACTTATCTATTTATTTATTTTTCCTTTTTTTCCTTTAATAAGTTGATAGTATATAGTATTTGGTATCTATATAATATTCCCCACGATTACAAGGTTTGGTGTCCTGGCCGTTATTTACTTTAAAGTTGTATATTTATCTTATCTTATATTAATTATAATGAAATAAACAGAAACAATTTACTTGCAAACCTTTCCCAATTTTTTGTATATCTTTTATCATTTATGAATCTGATAACTTATTAATTTATTTACCTATTTAACACTTTTTTTTTTTCAATAAACTGGTAAATTTTTATTATTGCTATTACCATTACTATTATTTTATTTATTTTTTATTTTTTTTCCTTTTTCCCTTTTTTAATATGTATATTATTGTATGTATATTTGTATATTTTATGTATATTGTTGTGGTGCAGTTTTATTAATTTGTAGAATTGTTTTTTTAAACCAACCGTGTTCAGTATTGTTGCTGTCATTTATGATTTTTCTATATATAGTGTCTTGGAGTATGTTAAGTAGTTTATCTTTTATCTTGTTTCTTCTTTCGAATATTGTTAGATTTATTGGATTAAATTTGCTTCCGTGTGTAGTTGTTCTGTTGTTTTTGTGTAGGGATATATCTCTTTATATGCAAAACGTAAGGCTTTGTTTTGTACTTTTTGGAATGATAAGACTTGTTTTCGATATTGTTTTCAGTGGATAAGGAGGGTATGTGAGAATTGGAAGAACGCAAGCTTTGATGATGTGTAATTTAATTTTTTGAGGTACGTAGATTGTTGAATCTGCGTATGATGGTTAGAGCAATGTTTGCTTAGTTTTTATTATGTTTGACGTGGTTGTTGATACCTATTTTGTTGAAGTTCATCCCCAGTAATACTCCTTCCTTAGAATATTTTATTATTGTGTCGTTTATTGTTACAGGGTGTGTTTTTCTTATTGCTAATGGGATGATTTTGAAATTTGTTAGTGCTGGTTTTTATCTTCCATTTTCTCTCGTAATTGTTTATGTTGTTGATTTCTTTTTCAATTTTTCTCCCCATGATTTTCCTTGGTTTAGTGGGATGGGTTGTGATTTGTGTTATGTTATGCATATATAATATTGATGCATCCTTCAGAGGGATCGGGGATGTCCGATGTGTATAGAGCGTAAAGTGTTGGTGAGATGGAGCTGCCTTGAGGGACTCTACTTTTTATTGTAAATGCTTCACCTATGAAGTTATTGATGTTGATATTTGCTGTTCTATTGTCTAGAAATGAGCATAATAGTTTAGTGAATTTGTCTGGAAATCTTGAGTTGATGATTTTATATTTCAGACCGTTGTGCCATACTTTATCGAATGCTTTGGCTACATCTCTTAAGATTATATAACCTGCTGTGCTTCCGGAAGCATGTTATCAAGTTCGAGGTGTCCTCTAATGCCCCAAAATGGCCGATTCTTCGTCCGTTACGTTCAAAACGTCAGGAATTCGCCCGTGCATTCGCTTGCCTTCTCCTAGGTTCGAGGCGGCGTTGCCGAGTCTGGCGCGCCATCTCAGGTGGTTGCCAGACCGCGCGAAACTTTAGAAAATTTCAAAACTTTCGCCACTCAGCCTCGGAGAATCGGGTTATGGCGAGTTATCGCAGTTGATTAGCGGTAAGGTCGTACGTGATTCGCCATTACCTGCGATGAAATAGCGTCCCTATTGCGTTCTATCGCCATAGGGACGTCATTAATGGCGATGCTGCGCGGGTGTATCTGGCAACTGCAGGGACTGATGATGTGTCAACGACGCATCTCCGCGTATGCGCAGCTCGCTCGCCCATAATTACGAGCGACAGGCGACGCTCTCTCTCACTTTCACCCAGCCGCTGCGGTACACGTAGTACGTTCCCTCGCCACCCCACCCCATCAATATGGCCAAAATACCCAAGAATGGCAAGAAAACCGCCACGAGAGCTCTTCTTCAGGAGGAAGAGACGCCCCCATCACCTGCAAGTGAGCCTGATTTTACGTTGGAGCCCCAGGGAGAGGGAGAACCCCAATTTGTGACCCTGCAAGCTGTGGAAGTCATAGGTGAGCCCAGTGAGGTCCTCAATCCTGAAAAAAATTTTACCACCACCACCATCTCCTTCAGCTACCGTACCCGAACATGAAGCCGATACAGAGGACAACGGGGATTGGACTGACATACCCAGGACGGACGCAGACACATCGGATGAGGAAGGACACCACGATGGCGTGAGGGCAGGCAGGAGGAAGCCCCTTCAACTATCTGCCGACGTAGAGAGGGAGCTAGGGGAGTGGCTCCAGGAAAATACTTTCTTATACGACAGGAGCCTGAACGAGTACCGCAACAAGCCCAGGAAGGACCGTGTTAGGACAGAAAAGGGCGCCACTCTTAACTTCCCTCTCTCAGGTGATGCTATAGGGAGGTGGATAAAGGGCATGAGGCCAGGTATGGCAAACTCCACAATGTCTTCGGTAATAAGATTAAGGTACTCCATGATGGCAATGCAGCTGCTGAAGTGGTATTTTGGGCACTGTGCAGCCAGGTAGTGGGAACCCACTATATATAACACCGTGCCCCACCCACAACGTGCCCACGAATGTCTAGCGAATTATCGCTAGACGAACGCAGGGCAATCGCAATGCATGCGATAATCTATTGCAAATTATCGCCCTAAATGGCAACACATCATAGTGGATTCGCCGACCTTACGATACATCGCCATCGCAAGTTGGGCGATACATCGCCGTAGGCTGTGACCTTCCCTCGAATATATTGCGCCTCATCTCCAACGATTGCGTTGGCAGGGCGAATGAACGCGGGGTGGTCGAGGGACATGGCGATGGGGTTCGCTCAAAATGGCGATTTCTGTCAAGAGCCTAGGTTTCGCCATTTCCGGACGGGGAATCCGGAATGAATAGGCCATTTTTTTGTTCGCAGCCATTCGCGCAGCCGATTCGCCAATGTGTGACCCCAACATAAGTCTTTTGTTAGTAATTTTGTCATATTTTACCAGGTACTTCTAATAGGGAAATAGGTCTGTAGTTGTTTGGGTTACTACTTGGTTTATTTGGCTAAAGGATCATCTTGATGTTTGATTGTTTGAACTTTTTGGGAAAGTACCCCATGGATAGAGAAAGATTTAATATTTTGGTTAATGTGTTGATGGCCTCTTCTGGTAGATTTAGTGATACTGCTTTGTTTATCTCACTATTTCCTGGAGTGTTGTTTTTAATGCTGGGATCACACATCTGCGATCCAGCCTCTGCGACTATCTGCGATGTCGAAAATGTTGAAGTCGCCACCCAATAACCGCGATTCACAACGACTCGGCAGATATCATTCCCCTTCTTCATGAGCTTGCCAGAGGTGTCCTTCATGGTGGTGCTGGTGGAGGTTGGTTGGTGGTCGCTGGGTGAGCGTTGTGCTGTCGCTGTCGAGTGGAGACTGTGCTGAGACGGAGTGAGTGGGAAGCGTTATATAGGGAAGATCCGTCGCTGCCACGTCGCGTGGTGTAGGAGTCGCTTGACTGCGCAACTCTCTGACGCAATCCTTTGCTGCCACATCGCAGAGCTTGGCGACGGTGCCTCGCTGAAACTAGTCGAGAGATTTGACAATCGCAGAGGTGCCTGCGAATGTTTTGAAAATTTGAATATAATTGCAGCCACTTCCTGAGTCGCGCTAAGTTACTGCGATCGCCTGCGACTAATTTCGCTGCCGCTGAGATTAAAGATTAACGTCGTTGTAGGTTGCGATTCCACAAATTTTGTCAAAGTCCCGTCATTGCAGATAGTCGCAGAGGCTGGATCGCAGATGTGTGTGTGATCAAGGCATTACTTTTTTATTGTTATATATGTCTTGCTTTGCGATTTTGGATGTGAGTAGATCGTTGTCGTTTAGTCTTGTGATGTCTGCGTGATCGTGTGGTGTATCATCGGAAGGCGGCGGGCCTCACAGAAGGCTGCGAGGGACCGTCGCGCCTCCCGATAACGCACACAGTGAAGCAGGATGTGGTCGATAGAGAGGGTAGTATGGCAGGTGATGCATTGGGGTGGGAAGGCGTGGGCGATGTGGGGGAGCATGTGGGTGGCTAGGGTGCAGCCCATCCTGAGGCGTGCGAGGACCACCTCCTGACGCCTTGTGGGGCGGTTGGAGGAAGCCCACTCGGCCAGGATGGGTTTTACTGTGTGAAGATGGAGGTTGTCCCAGTGACTTTGCCACAGGAGTAAAACTGATGATTTTGCAGCCGAGAGACATGACTGCAGATCTCGACGGAGGTTCCACGCTCCCTCGAGCTCTGCAGTGGACCTAGCCAGCATGTCAGCCTGCTCATTCCCGTAAATACGCGAATGACCAGGCACCCAATACAAAGAGAAAGACTTACGGCGTGAATTTAGCTTATTAATAATGTTGCCTTGGATTTCATTGGCATCCGTGCGCCCGGACTCTATCGCCTGAAGGGCTGACATAGAGTCCGTGAATATGACAATTACGTTATGATTTGAATTTAGTGCATAATCTATGGCTTTATCAATAGCAAAAAGTTCTGAGGAAAACACCGATGTATGGGAAGGTAGTCGGAACCTGAGGGCACATTCACACGACTATGTAGCAGCTTGGTGCCGCACTAATCCGCCCAACGTATCATACATTGGAGCTGACGGGCGGGTCAGTTGCGGTTCATTATGGATCGTTGCGGATCAAATACGTTCAATACGGATCGACTGCGTTCAATTCGGATCGATTACGCACAATACGGATTGATTGCGTATTTCTTGCGGCGCCACTGCGTTTCGATTGCGGATGCTCAGCCGTTTTAGAAAATTTCAAACAAACCGCAGCCCCTCCACGGCTCCGTGCGGACTCTTACGGATAGTGGCGGATCATGGGGGATTATGGCGGATGAATATACGTTTCATTGCGGATAGCTATCCGCGATGAAACGCATCGCTGAACTGCGTATGTGTGACCCCAGCCTAAGTCAATGGTTCAAACCTGATAGAGAGCAGGCGGTAGCACAACGGAAATGAAGATGTATGAAGCATATAGTGACACTCAGACTTATTACCAACACAGCTAGGATAAAAAAAATAAGACTGTTTGTGTTTTTTTTGTAGACTTCGCAAAGGCGTATGATAATGTTCCCAGGCAAAAACTGTTTATGGCGATGAAGGGGTTGTGATGCGGAGTTGTAATGCTGGCGGCGGTGATGGCCATGTACCGCACCACCGAATGTCATAGGATCCGCTGTATTGACAGCCTCACGGGGCGTCAGGTAAGGTTCTCCCACCTCTTCCTTACTTTGTATAGTGTGTGTTAATGTGTTAATTAAAACTGTTAAAGAAAAGTGTCCACCAGAGAGATTCATTGAGTGGTTACAAATATTGATGTTAATGGACGATACGGTTCTGTTATCAACAAGTAGGGAAAACATGTATACACCGGTATGCCTTCCATACTTTGGAGGATCTTTTTTGTAAACTTTATAAATAATGTAGTATGTGGTATGTGCTAATGATATATAAATAAGGAATATTTTGTCAATGGCTAAGACTACTTGATGAATAGATCATGATTATTATATTAAGTGTATTCAGTTATTAGATGATATGCGTTTTCTTTATCTGTGTGTGTGTGTGTGTGTGTGTGTGTGTGTGTGTGTGCGTGCGTGCGTGCGTGTGCGTGTGTGTGTGTGTGTGTGTGTGTGTGTGTGTATAAAACTCAAATGATAGCTAAGTCAGCCTTGACTAAGATAGTGAAGATATGATATGATAAGCTACACGCTTCAAGTTGACCTTTTTCCTCTCCTTTCTTCTCCTCCACCTCCTTTCCTTCCTCTTCGTGTACGTTATCCATCTTCGATCCCAAAAGGTGATGAGTATGTATTGGATAGGAAAGTATATAGTGTATGTGGTCTTCCTACCTGAC
>JAPQNM010000038.1:217938-222938 GCA_029783475.1 Metacarcinus magister | reverse complement strand
CAGGACATCGACGGCCTACTTCACTACTTACGCAAAGTCCCGCCACACCTGCAAGACTTCCTCAGGTTTCCACTCAACCTGATCATGCTTACCATCTTGTGGGATGACGCACAATCTAGAGTCAGAGAAATTACTACCACGACCGAGCTCTATCTCGGAACCCACAATCTATTGATCGAAAAGTTACTGGAAAGGCTGATGAACCACCCATCCACGCAACATATGTCCCTTACCCAGCTGACCACCAATTGTGATACCTTTCTAGCTGTCATGTACATGGAGGCGCTACGTGCTCAGGCCGATGATGTCGTTTTCTTGAACAAAAGTCAAATTAAAGTTCTCAATGAGCAATGTCAGAGTTTACATCTTCCAGCTGAAGAAATGTTTTCTGCCTTCTTGGTATCAACCTCCAATGAACACTCTCTGACTCTCTCAAAGAAGGTGAAGTTCCCACATAAAACTTTGCAAGATTTTTATGCCGCCAAACACGTAACTTTCCTTCTGGAAGATGATCTTTCGCCTGATTATTCTATCTTTAAAAGTAGGTTTGATGAGTCAGATGAGTACTCGAAGCAGCAAATTTTGAAACACACTCGAGAGTTACTTGGTCAACCCTTCTCCATACGCAGCATCTTGCTCCAGTTCCATAAAGATCAGTCAGAGACTCAGTATTTTAAAAAGTACAAAAACATTATCTTCCAATTGGTTTATCTGCTGCATAACTCTGACCCGAACACCCTAGAACATTACGTTGAAGAAGTGGTGACTCTCTTGGAAGCAGGTAAACACATGAAGTTCCAACACTGGGTCGACTTACTGAAAGAAAGTCAATACAACCAGACACTGGCTCAGGGAGTTTCTAAAGTACTGTCAACGAGTGATTGGTGGGTACGGGACCAACAAGTGAAGGCGGCTGCTGCTTTCCTTTCTTACAACTGTCCCTCAAAACTCACCATTATCATCACTAATGACCCGGAGCAAGTGCCACACTTACATGATCTGATGGAAGCTGCTGTTGCCACTCACAACTGTGAAATAACAATTAATTTCAATCATCATTGGTACTATCCAGAGAGTGGTTTGTCGAACTCTCTGCTGCAGAAATTGGTATCCCCAAGAGAGAGGGACTCGAGGTATGTGTTGTTTTCTTTTACAAACTCACAAGATTACCTGCCTTCAGATTGTAAAAGGTTATTGTTTTTCAATTTTCATTAGTTTTTCTTTTTTTTATCTGGTTGGCACTCCCCATGACAAAAAATATCTTACTAAATCATGACATGATTTGTTAGCCTACTGAGACAGCTAAGAGGTAGACACTAGTGCAACAGCTACAAGATGGCCAGCTTTTTATCATGACAGCTAAACAAAGTTCGTGCCTTCTTTTAAGCCCTGCAGCCAATCTATATATAGTAGATTCTATCATTACTATAATAGATTACAGATCGAGAACCCTAAGTTACGAGTAGCATATTTTGGCATTTTCAGGTCCACTGCTGGTACAGTCTCCGATGGCCCGAGAAGCCGTATGGTGGGAATAAGTGGTCATTTCAATGGAGAGGCAATTAACATGTTGCCCACCTCCTTAAAAGAGATCAACATGGCTGTAAATGACGATCACGATGCTCAAAACTGGTTTGAGGCTCTTCCCAAACTCCCCCACACACTTCCCTGTCTGGAACGCATTTGTGAGTTACTTTCATTTGTCACGTTACTGCAAAGAAAATGTTTCAGACAAGGTCTAGTTAATTGTTTTGGTTTCAGGTCGCTACACACCACATGGTACGTATTTCAAATTACTACCATCCCGTGTTTAACTTCATCACAACCTCCCTCCACCCTGCTTCACCTCATTGTCTTTTCAGAACCTATTAATACTTCCCAATAACCTTCTATCACTCCCTTTGTTTGCAGTGATACACATTACTCCAGCCGTGAGCCCAGACCTCCTCCCTATTCTGCCGCAGCTCAAGCATCGTCCATATCTCACCTTGTCCAACGTAGGAGATGACAACATATCGTGGGCGTGTCGGGTGTCACGCGCTCTTTTGCTGCCTAATTCGTGAGTTTCACTGTGAACTGTTATAATGATTTACTATAGTAACTTGAATTCAAGCAAATAGAAACCTAATGTTCACTGGTCCATGTACTTGGCTAATTCTCTAGTTTTATTCTCGGGATCAAATTATTTTGTAAGTGTTGAACCACTGTGAAAGTGTAGGGGGAGTTTTGTTCTCTTGAATTGTTAGCCTTCCTTATTAGTGGGTAATTATTCACACTTACACCTTTCCTTTCATCTTATTATTAACAAAATGTTCTTACTCTTCGATAACAGTGGGGTTGGGGTAACACGCTACAGTCACACTGCAGCCACACCCGGTAACGCCACCCTTTAGTCTGACTTTTCACACGTCTATCGCGGTAACATGCTCACCTATAACTGAGTTATGGTTCCTTCACACGACGCCACCACACGTTTGCATTAATTCAAATGTAACCTTTCACACATGGACACGCCGGCCACGTGTGAAGGGACCCTTATACTCCCTGATCTAAAGGCTGCAGTGTCTCAGGACGTGGGTGGTAACTGATGAAATAATAGGCTCTAATTAATATATCGTTTTTAAATAGCGCTAGTAGAATATAATCAATAAACTTTAAACGAATGGTAATAATAATGGAATATAATTATTATATATTAAAAGAATGGTAATAGGCTATAATTATTATATCGTCTTTAAATAGCGCTAATAGAATATAATCAATATATATTAAAAGAATGGTAAAAATAATAGAATATAAATAATGTACATTAAAAGAATGGTAATAGGCTATAATTAACATATCGTCTTTAAATAGCGGTAATAGAATATAATCAATGTATATTAAAAGAATGGTAATAATAACAGAATCCAATTAATATACATTAAAAGAATGGTAATAGACTATAATTAGTATATCGTCTCTAAAAATCGGTAATATGATATAATTAACAACAAAAATTAATGAGAAACAGTCCTTTATTAATAAAGTCATAAAATAACGGTAATGAAATAAAATCAACATTTTCAAATACTGCTAATGGGCTATAATCAATATTTTCAAATACTGGTAATAGGCTATAATAGCTGTCATTAAATACTGGTAATAGGCTATAATATCTGTCATTAAATAGTGGTAATAGGCTATACTAACTCATTAAATACTGGCAATAGACTATAATAACTCATTAAATACCAGTAATAGGCTGTAATAGCTCATTAAATACTGATAATAGGTTATACTAACTATCATTAAATACCGGTAATAAGTTATAATAACTATCATTAAACACCGGTAATAAGCTATTATAACTCATTAAATACCGGTAATAGGCTATAATAACTGTCATTATATTACTGGTAATAAGCTATAATAACTGTCATTAAATACCGGTAATAGGCTATAACAACTGTCATCAAATACCGGTAATAGATTACTAAATATGTTTGCAATATATATATATATATATATATATATATATATATATATATATATATATATTTATATATATATATATATATATATATATATATATATATATATATATATATATATTTATATATATATATATATATATATATATATATATATATATTTATATATATATATATATATATATATATATATATATATATATATATATATATATAATAGACTATAACTAATAAATCGTCTTCACATATTGGTAATTAATCAATGATTACTGTATTGTCATTGAAATTTTAATACTGGTAATTAAGTGAATATTTTTCTGGTGTTTAAAATGATACACTGTGATGAAGGGAACATATTACGGGTGACAAGTGGAAGTATAATTATCATTAAATAATCCTTCCAATTCCCTGAATACTTAATGTGTTCGTAATTCATGAATTCCTTTCCTTTTGTATTGGTGCAGAAAATATAGAAGTGTGCAGCTATTCCACAGCAACATGAGCAGTGATGGTGTGAAACAGCTGGCCGAGCAGCTCTGCCACTTGGGGGTGGGCGTGCACTACTGTCTGTCCGTGTACTCTCCTCACATTTCTAAGTCTGACATCAAGAGCGTCCAGGAAACAGTTTATCGCTACCTTAAATGTACTTTCTATCGGTAAGTCTTTTCATGTTATTTAGGTACTAACATTTTCATCTGAACTGTATTTTCTTTTATTGCCTTGTACTTATTGATTAATTAATTATTTATTCAGTTTTATTTATTTATTTATTCCAAACTGCGAGCAAAGCGACCAGTTTGGAAAGTTTTGAAATTACCCATACTGACAGACTCTCTGTGTGTCTGTATGTACATATGTGTGTCTGTCTGTCTGTCTGTCTGTCATCTATCTCCTCCTAGACCACTGGAAGGATCGGAATGAAATTTTCAGGGGTCGTAGGCATCAACCCTTAGATGGTTATTATATATTAAAAACATATTGTTAGTATTTAAATTTTAAAGTCATTTGTGAAAAACCTGTATCTCGCTTAATACTGGTCGCACATATTCATACTTACTTGGCACAGGAGACACCGTGACCTTGGAGTTCTCGCAGGGGGTGAATCTACTACTACTACTACTACTACTACTACTACTACTACTACTACTACTACTACTACTACTACTACTACTACTACTACTATCACTGCCATCATTTCTAATATTAAAAGAAATCCCGTTTAACCTAGTAAAGAACGGATGTACTACATTATTTATACACCTCTCTCTCTCTCTCTCTCTCTCTCTCTCTCTCTCTCTCTCTCTCTCTCTCTCTCTCTCTCTCTCTCTCTCTCTCTCTCTCTCTCTCTCTCTCTCTCTCTCTCTCTCTCTCACACACACACACACTGAAGCGAGCAGTTTGGACATGCTGGGTGAGTTTGAGGGTCATGGTCACCCAGCATGTCTATATACTTGATTTCTTAATTTTTTTTTATCGATGCAAGGTACAGTACGTGTAGGTAGTGATACTGAAATGTACTTATATGCA
>JAPQNM010000038.1:202938-212938 GCA_029783475.1 Metacarcinus magister | reverse complement strand
GGCGTCCTATAGCATCTCGCCTTGAATCATTTAATTCTTGTTGGGTTGGGCGTCTGTTGTACGAAGTTGAAAAATGCAAGGTGGTTGTAGTAAAACTCATGGACTGCCTCGATGTGAGGTTTATTCAACAAAGAACTCCATGTCTGTAAATAACATAAAAAGGAACAATGAACATCTATACATAGTGATATATTCGCAAGAACATGGATAAGCAAGAGTGACTACAAACAATTATAGTTGATAACTCACCTGGAGAATGGCCGATCAGTGACTGACCACGACCCAGGATCGCAAGTGAGGAATATGCCTCGGTGAAGCACAGATATGAACAACCCGAAACAGACAATCAAAAACGAAACAAGATACCCCATTTTCCCGTTCTTTAATAATAACCACCTGATATAAAACAATGGAAAACGAAATGAGATACTACATTTTGATAATATCCCTTTAATAATAAGTCAGCCTATACACAGGGCGCCGCACACGCTCTGATCTACGCAAGATGGGATCAAGAGTAGATACACTGTCATGAATGTCTGAAATAGAATCAGTATCGCTAATTGAACTAGGGACAGAATCCTGAAGCTTAGAGTCTTCCTCAGTAGGGGTAACAGGTGGAGGGATAACTGGTGTCTCCATTGGGCTGTGGACGGACTCCTGCATATCCTTCTTACAGTTATCTCCCAGAAGAGCTATATCTCGCAATGAGATTGAGAATTCCCGTCCATCAGAAAAGCGTACGTGAGCATACTGAGGGTTGGCGTCCAAGAGTTCTGCTTCCTCACCAAGAGGATCATATTTTGAATGTCGCTGATGACGCCTCACAAGGATTGGCCCTGGTGTAGTGAGCCATGTTGGCACAGAGTGACCAGTGCTTGTCTTGCGTTGGTATTGGAAGAGACGCTCGTGGGGTGTAGTGTTAGTGGCAGTGGAGAGCAGCGAACAAATAGAGTGCAGAGCATCAGGGACACCAGTTTCCCATCGAGTAGGGGAAAGGTTCAATGATCGGAGGGCCAAAGTCATGGTCTTTCAAATTATCCCATTATATCGTTCACACTGTCCATTTCCTCGGGGATTAAAAGGAGCTGTCCTACTTGTTATGACCCGCTTTCGTAAATACCGAAGCACGATGGACCACTTAATGCACCTGGAGCATTGTATTTCAGAGGCTTTCGCCAAAAATGAATTCATGATAGGAGTGTTCTTGGACATTCGCAAAGCCTTCGACATGACATGGCGACACGGTATCCTCATGAAACTCCATGCTCAAGGTTTAAGAGGTAATTTACCTATTTTTGTTTATAATTTCTTACAGGACAGAACTTTCTCTGTCAAGTTTCCCTGTAACGTATTCTCGGACATTTTTGTCCAGGAAAATGGGGTGCCACAGGATAGTGTTCTTAGTCCTACTTTATTTTGTGTTATGATTAATGATATTCTGTCTTCACACAGTAAAACCCATCCTGGCCGAGTGGGCTTCCTCCAACCGCCCCACAAGGCGTCAGGAGGTGGTCCTCGCACACCTCAGGATGGGCTGCACCCTAGCCACCCACATGCTCCCCCACATCGCCCACGCCTTCCCACCCCAATGCATCACCTGCCATACTACCCTCTCTATCGACCACATCCTGCTTCACTGTGTGCGTTATCGGGAGGCGCGACGGTCCCTCGCAGCCTTCTGTGAGGCCCGCCGCCTTCCGATGACGCAGACCACCCTTCTGGGTGACCAGCATCCGGATGTGGTCGATAGCCTGATGATTTTCCTGGCCGAGACCAATTTAATCAAAGAGTTATGACTTACTTGTATATTCCAATGTTTATTGTTATTTTACCACTATGTATATACTGCACTTTTTTTTTGTAATAAATATGTTTTGATATGAATGATTGTATGTATTATGTGTCTGGCGTGAATGTCAATTATTCCCCATGTTTACTTTAAATACGTATTCGTACGCATCCCCCCCCCATTGTATGTATGTACCATTTTTTGTCCCTCACCTCCCATGACTAATGACTTTAGTTTTTGCTTTAGGTTCAGGCTCCCAAGTATGAATGTGTGTACATGATGCGTGACTGAAATTGTATGAAAGTATATTGTCATTTCTATGTATAAAAATATAAAATAAATAATTAAATAAAATAAAATAAACAGATATATAAATAAATAAACAAATAAAAGTTAAATCAATTAAAATTAATAAAATAAACACAAAAATAAAAATTTTAATTCAAACTTAAATGGCCTAATAGCCTATGCCATGGCTGATGGCAAAAGTTATGACTCCTTTACTATGTAGAAAGTGTTTTACCTCAGACGACAAAAATGAGGCTCCTCTATCAGAATGGATGTAGTCAGGCATACCATATATGGAAAACAACTGTGATAGAAACTTGATCACTGTCTGTGAAGACACATTACTGCAAGGATAGGCAAAGGGAAAACGGGAGAACTCGTCAACTATTGTCAAAAGGTATTTAGTAGGTGTATTGAGGGAACAGGATCTTTTAAGTCTATGCTTAGTCTTTCAAAGGGGTGAGGGGCTTTTATCAGACTAGACTGTTGAGGCTTACTGAACCTCGGTTTACATTCACCACATACAGGAGAACTGGCAGTTATTCTTTTAACATCTTCAATAAAAAAGGATAAATTTCTACTTCGCATGAAGTGCATCATCCTGGTTTTTCCTGGATGGCATAATTTCTGGTGAAAATCAAGCAGCGTGTCAGTGCTAATCGCTGAACAGTAAGCTCTCTAGGAGGTGTCAGGTGAAACATTGTGTTTGCCCGGCCGATATTAAATATCGAAGGAGTAGTCAGCTAATTCTAGCCTCCACCTCATTATCTTACCATTTTTTAATATTATTTTTATGCATGGTATGAAACATGAATGAAACTGATATTTGATCAGTTATGCGAGTGAAATGTTGCCCTGAAAGATAATGCCTCCATTTACGCACAACCTCTACAATTGCATGAGGTTCCTTTTCAACAGCAGAATGGTTTCTTTCACTGTGATTCAGCATTCGAGAGAAAAAAGCCACGGGTCTGTCGGCTTGATTCAAAGTGGCGGCAATAGCCATATCTGAAGCATCAGCCTCTACGAAAAAGGGCAGGGTTTCATCAATTGAATTAGCACTACTGAATTAGCAATATCTTGTTTGAGATTCTGGAAAGCCTCTTGTGCTGCAGTGGATACAGGGAAAGTATTAGTATTAGTCAAAGGAGCAATCATGTCAGAAAACTTAACTATCCACTGAGAGTAGTACGAAAACAAAAATAAGTCAACCACGCGGCGGAGGGATTTCATGCCATGAGGGAGAGGAAGGTCCATTAAAGGTTGAAGTCTTTCAGGATCTGGTTTCATTTCACCTTGACAGATCATATACCCCAGCAACTTTATTGAAGGAACAGAGAAAGTACACTTATCATAATTTAGGGTTAAATTGGACCTTTTAGCAGCTTGCATGAACTTTTCAAGATTAGTGTCATGCTCCTCCTTTGTTTTACCACACATAGTGATGTTATCTAAGTAGCAGAATGTATTATCCATAACCTTCTGAAAGCAAGATACGCCATTAGTGATTTCAAAAGGCATTCTGCGAAATTGATTCAGTTGACCACCAGCCTCAAAAGCAGTGTAAAGTTTATCCTTACCATTGAGCGGCACCTGGTGATAAGCACTTCGCAAATCCACTGTACTGAAGTGTTAATACTGAGAGACTTTGGTGACCAGGTCATCAATACGAGGTAATGGATATTTTTTTTTTTTTTTTTCTATATCATTAACCGTTGGCGCCAGTAGGCTTATGGAGGCACAGATGGACTTGCCTCGCCTGTTATTTGACGTAGGTTATCAGATTTTTATAGTGACGCCTCAAATGTTTACGTTCTCTCTTGAATATGTTGAGAACGTGCGAGGCTAATCGCTGCTACAGCCTCAGATGCATATAACGTTGTAAGTCACGTCTGAGGACAGTATAGCAGCAATGTGGGTAGTCTTTGGCCACTCGGCGGTGATATCAAAGAATGTAAAGTGGTCAGCGAATATCGGAGATTCGAACCTGGGACCCTAGGCTCGCTCACCCGAGCGCTAGACCACTGTACCACCGCCTCCCCATGCATAAAGCTGTGTGAATTTGTTGATGGTCTGAGAGTAGTCTATAACCATTCGCTTTTTATGCCTTTCGTTGGTGGTATTGACCACTTGAGCCCGCCAAGGGGACATGCTGGGCTCTATTATATCCTCAAACAACATTCTCTTAATTTCAGACACTATAAATTGCTGGTCTGAAACACTGTATCTCCGAGATCTTGTAGCTATTGGCTTGCAATCAGCAGTAAAATTAGTGAATGGTGAAGGAGAAGTTACTACTAAAGTAGACAGCCCACAAACACTTAAAGGTTGTTTTGGTCCTCCAAATGTCACGCTCACAGTCTTGTGCAGTTTTAGAAATTCGTGACCAAGTATTACATCGGAACACCATCCCCGTAAAACTGAGAATCTAATATTCTTGTACAAATGTCTCTGCACACTGATATCAAGAACACAGTATCTTGAGTATTTCCGTAGTGAGTGTAGTTGTTGCCATAGTCACTTTAGCCATTCCTGGACACACATCCACACACATATCCTCCACAACACCTTGCGATAAGAAGTTTTCACCACTTCCAGTATCTACCAGAGCTTTCACTTATCGATCATTTATAAATATTTTCATCATAGCTTTTGAGAGAGAGAGTCAGGCGAGGCAGCTAACACTGTGGCTAGTATAGGGGTGTCAGCGGTGACAGCCGCAGAGGTAGGGCTCTTGCACACTTTAGCAAAATATCCCTTTTTTGCCACATTTAGTGCACAGAACTTCTCGAGCTGGACACACAATGCGAGCATGCCTATTATTTCCACAAAAAAAACACTTAGAACTTTTCTGAACACGCATAGTTGCCACAGCAGCTTGTGTCATATCATTAAAATGTTCCTTTACTTCAGTACATTTATTGTTAGAGTTCTCAGTAGCAGCACTAAATGAGGGAGTCACTGATGTGTAAGATTCACTGCTATCCTGAGCTATGTCGAGAGCAAGTGCTTGGTCAAAAGCATCCTGGAGTTGTAGTGTCTTGTTTTCCAACAGACGCAGGCGAATGACGGAGGATCTTAAACCACTTATAAAGGCATCACAGATTGCTTCTTCCTTATACTTTTTAGCACTCACAGCCTTATAGTTGCAGTCAACACTGAGTTGTTTCAAAGACCGGAGGAACTTGCCAAGTGATTCACTCGGTTGTTGTTTGCGTGTCGACAAGAGGTGACGAGCGAACACTTTGTTCTTAGGTTTCACATACGTTTTCTCAAGAGTTGTTATAGCCGATTCATAGTCGTCACACTTAGCAATATATACGTACACTCGTGGTCCTGTGTAGTTGATGAGTGTATTCAACTTGTCAGCCTTGTGTGTCCGGATAGCTTCCAAGAAATTCTGGAATGTCCGGTGCCAATGCTTCCACTCTCGTGCTGCCTCGCTAGAGCTTGGGTCAGCCTCGAATCACTCAGGGCGAAGGTACTTGTCCATCCTTAATACTTTGTTGAATAAATTGTAGTAAAACTCATGGACTGCATCGATGTGTGAGAGAGAGAGAGAGAGAGAGAGAGAGAGAGAGAGAGAGAGAGAGAGAGAGAGAGAGAGAGAGAGAGAGAGAGAGAGAGAGAGAGAGAGAGAGAGAGAGAGAGAGAGAGAGAGAGAGAGAGAGAGAGAGAGAGAGAGAGAGAGAGAGAGAGAGAGAGAGAGAGAGAGAGAGAGAGAGAGAGAGAGAGAGAGAGAGAGAGAGAGAGAGAGAGAGAGAGAGAGAGAGAGAGAGAGAGAGAGAGAGAGAGAGAGAGAGAGAGAGAGAGAGAGAGAGAGAGAGAGAGAGAGAGAGAGAGAGAGAGAGAGAGAGAGGAGAGAGAGAGAGAGAGAGAGAGAGAGAGAGAGAGAGAGAGAGAGAGAGAGAGAGAGAGAGAGAGAGAGAGAGAGAGAGAGAGAGAGAGAGAGAGAGAGAGAGAGAGAGAGAGAGAGAGAGAGAGAGAGAGAGAGAGAGGAGAGAGAGAGAGAGAGAGAGAGAGAGAGAGAGAGAGAGAGAGAGAGAGAGAGAGAGAGAGAGAGAGAGAGAGAGAGAGAGAGAGAGAGAGAGAGAGAGAGAGAGAGAGAGAGAGAGAGAGAGGAGAGAGAGAGAGAGAGAGAGAGAGAGAGAGAGAGGAGAGAGAGAGAGAGAGAGAGAGAGAGAGAGAGAGAGAGAGAGAGAGAGAGAGAGAGAGAGAGAGAGAGAGAGAGAGAGAGAGAGAGAGAGAGAGAGAGAGAGAGAGAGAGAGAGAGAGAGAGAGAGAGAGAGAGAGAGAGAGAGAGAGAGAGAGAGAGAGAGAGAGAGAGAGAGAGAGAGAGAGAGAGAGAGAGAGAGAGAGAGAGAGAGAGAGAGAGAGAGAGAGAGAGAGGAGAGAGAGAGAGAGAGAGAGAGAGAGAGAGAGAGAGAGAGAGAGAGAGAGAGAGAGAGAGAGAGAGAGAGAGAGAGAGAGAGAGAGAGAGAGAGAGAGAGAGAGAGAGAGAGAGAGAGAGAGGAGAGAGAGAGAGAGGAGAGAGAGAGAGAGAGAGAGAGAGAGAGAAGAGAGAGAGAGAGAGAGAAGAGAGAGAGAGAGAGAGAAGAGAGAGAGAGAGAGAGAGAGGAGAGAGAGAGAGAGAGAGAGAGGAGAGAGAGAGAGAGAGAGAGAGAGAGAGAGAGAGAGAGAGAGAGAGAGAGAGGAGTTATTTTCGCATCCTGGCCTGGTCTCTGGAGAGCCTCAGCCTCTCGAGGGAGACGCGATCCCAAGAGTTAGCCAAGCCCTTTCCTAGGTGCGGCTCCAACAGGCAAGCCGTGGGTTGACCCAACATCCCATTATCCCTTGGCCAATCACAAGCTCTATCGCCACCCGGCTGACCTCGTTCAACCCCGCCTTCCGGCTGACTTAAATAGACTCTCCCCCGCTCTAGACAGACACAGCTCACTCATCCACCAGCTACCATCAGATCAACGCGCCATAGTCGCAGTCTCCTCATCAATCTCTGTATATAATATATATCGAGCATGCTCATCAATAATATCAAGAACACCTCAATCTGTGTTTCTTCTGACCAGACCATTCAACTTTCTGGTGTGTTTCCGGCGCGGAGAATTACCAGACTCTAGATACTGGTGGATTCATATGTATTGAGTATACATCTAATATACTCCAATATACTGGTAGAAGCGGAGTTTTCGTCATTCCAAGCGACGAAAAAACGAATCCAAGTCTCCCATATTAAGAGCTCGCCACACCACGCGCCACACCACGCGCCCACCCGCCCGCCCACACCACGCGCCCACCCGGAGCCCTACGTGACCACAGCCTACAGTCGCCACACCTCGCCCCTGGCATTCCTCGTCTGCGCCCCCAGCAGTCACGTTCCTTCGTCGCCCCTTCTGCAGTAGTCTCCTGTTGAAGTGAGTCTACTTGAGTGAGTACAAGCCTCCTCGCCGTACTATAGTCGCCACCGTCTCCTGGACACCCAGGGGAAAAGGTGTTAATTCCTTAATCCCATAGGGACCTCCCTCCCTCCCTCCTCTCACTCTCTCTCTGTCTCTTTCTTTTTTTTGTTCTCTCTCTCTCTCTCCTTCTCTCTCTCTCTCTTCATCTCTCTCTCCTCTCTCCTCTCCTCTCTCTCTCTCTCCTCTCTCTCTCTCTCTCTCTCTCTCTCTCTCTTCTCTCTCTCTCTCTCTTTATTCTCTCTCTCTGTCTCTTTCTTTCTTTTTTTTGTTCCCTCTCACTTTCTCTCTTTCTCTTTTTTTTGTTCTCTCTCTCTTTTTTTTATTTAATTTTTTTTTATTTAAAACAAATTTAACATAATATATATATATATATATATATATATATATATATATATATATATATATATATATATATATATATATATATATTTATATATATATATATATATATATATATATATATATATATATATATAGGTGGATTATAAAGGATATATAAATGTTACACGAGGCTAGCTAAAGAGGCCCTCCTTCGAGAGAGCTTCTATCTGAAAGCTAGCCTGTTTCTGGATGGAGATGCACACATGAGTTGTTTTTTTTTTGTTTTGTTTTTTGCGGCACCTAAGGAGGGTGTGTGCGACACCACGAGTGGGCCGCTGCCTTCACTTGCTGAGTTGTCATTTCATGGACTAGAACGTCAGCTGTGAAGGCATTCCACAGTGTTGCTGTGGCCCAGGTGAAGGGGGCGTTGACAGCTGGCTGTGTGGGTCCGCGGGACATCCAGGAGGAGATCACTTGACACCACCGTCCTCGTGATGTGCTGGTATCTCCTTCATGGGACCCTCAGGGCTGTCAAGTGTGGTGTGTGCTTCATCTACGCCTTGTGCAGCACTGTGAGGGCACCAACTCTTCTCCGGTGCTCCAGGCTGTCCAATTAACAGGCGGGACCGGGAGTGTCGTGTTGGCGCTGGTATTGCTGTTGTGGCTGTAGTTGTTGTTGCCACTGTTCTTGCTGTAGCTGTTGCTGCTGCTGCTGCTGTCGCCTCTGCTGCTGCTGCTGCCGCCGATGCTGCTGCCGCTGACGCTGCTGGCGCTGCCCCTAGTGGTGGGGTTGTGACTGTTGCAGCTGCTGCTCTGCTCGCCTCTGAACCTTGTCCAGCAGCGTGAGGTGACCCTGGGCGCTGCTCATCCAGGCGAGGGGACTGTACTCCATGACTGGCCTCACTTGAGCTTTGCAAAGTCTCATGAGGCCATCAGCGTCAAGCAGATGTCTCACGCGACGCAGGAGTGTCACCCTCAGGGAGGCCCGGTGCGTTACAATCTGCAGTTGGCGCTGAAAGCTGAGTCTTGCATCAACCTTCAATCCCAGGATGTTGATGGAGTCCTTGATTTCGAGGGTGTCGACCCCGAATCTCAGCTTTCCCTCCAACAGCTTGATGTCCTCCCTCGAACGTGATATTACCATGGCCTGGGTCTTCTCAGCAGCAAATTTAGCTTGCCACTTTCTACCCCAGGCCAGGATGTCACCAAGTTGGTGGTTGGTGGTATCTATCACGTTCGCAGCCTCTTGCTTGTTGAAGGAGTAGGAGAGGGTGCAGTCGTCGGCATAGGTCGATACCACGGGGAGGCTCTGAACGAAGTCATTCAGGTATATGTTCCACAGGATGGGACCCAGAACCGAGCCCTGTGGAACAGAAGCCTCCACTGGGTATGTGGCAGACGTGCACCCGTTTACTACCACTCTAAATCTCCTGCCTTGCAAGTAACTCGTGAACAGTGCCAGCAGATGCCCCGATATGACGAGCTGTTCGAGTTTTGCAAGGAGGCCCTTGTGCCAGACAGCATCAAAAGCCCCTGCAATGTCCAACGCTATCACGAGCGAGGGACGGCTGGAGTCGAGGGAATCCTGCCATGCCTTGGTGAGCAGGAGAAGCATGTCAGAGGCTGAGCGTCCCTTCCTGAACCCGTACTGTCGTATGGACAAGAGGTGATGCTCCTCCAAGTGGTGAGTCAGTTGTTCAGCTATCACCCTTTCAAGGATCTTACTGACAACTGACAGGAGCGAGATAGGACGGTAGTTGGCCGGATCCGTCCTGTCTTTCTTCTTGTGTACGGGTGTGACACGGGCCTCCTTCCACAGGGCTGGCCAGGTGCCATTCTGAAGGCATTGTTGAAAGATGTGCGTGAGGAGACCTGCAAGGTCTTCGGCACAGTGCTTCAACAGGATGGGACTCACACCGTCAGGTCCAGGGGCCTTTCTAGTATTGACGGTGCGAAGAAGGCGAGCCACAATCTCCTCGGTTACCACCGGGCTGTCAAGGGTGGCGAAGCACAGGCGGGGGAGTCATGGTGGCTGCCTCTCAGGCTCCTCGGTGGTCATTTTCTGACTGAAGTGAGTGGCTAAGAGGTCAGCTTTTTCTTCATTTTTCACCACCCAGTCGCCAGCTTGTGATGTAGGCGGAGG
>JAPQNM010000038.1:162429-187429 GCA_029783475.1 Metacarcinus magister | reverse complement strand
TTAATAGTCCCCGTAACTGAGAAGTTAGGCACTTTATGGTCCTCTAAACAAAATCCAACCTTATAGGGGGGCGTGGTAGTAGTTCCATCCTTGAATGCTCGAGGATTCCTGGGACAGCGTGGTCGTATATGTCCTGCTTCCCCACAATTGTGACAAGTCACGGTTGAGAGAGTCTGACTCCCAGGAGAAGGTAGAGGCTGGAGTGGAGTAGCAAGTAGAGGGGAGATTTTCTTAGCGTTGTTGTTGGAAGAGACCTTAGGATAGGCGTTGTGGGCGGATGCCCAGTCATCCGCTAGTTGTATTGCTTCCTTCAGCTTGGTAGGCCTTCTTTCCTTGATGAATAGGCGTATTTCTGCTGATAAGGAGGACAGAAATTGGTCAAAGATAATAAACTCCCTTAAATCAGCATAAACATTGGCCACAGAGGAAGACTCAACCCAAGAATCAAACATCCTCGATAACTGGGTAACAAACTGATGGTAGTTCTGTCCTACTCTAATCTTGTTTGACCTGAAATCCACCCGGTAGCCATCTGGAGTTTTACTGAAGCCCGTTAACAAGGCTTGCTTCAGCAACTCGTAATCCTCAGTGGTGGATGATGGAAGGGACGTGTAGAGTTCGGCAGCTTTACCAGTAAGGAGGCAACCCAGACGAACGGCAAAGGTATCTCTGGGTAAAACCAGCATCTCGGCCACACGCTCAAACCTAGTTAAATAGGTGGCAATGTCCTCTTCATCCTTGTATGGTGGTAGACTAGGTCTGGAAACAGGATCATGTGATGGTAGGACTGAGGGCTTACCTTTAGCTGCAATTTCTGCCAGCTTGATCTCTTTCTCCCTCTCAGCTTGTGCTTGTCTTTCTTCTCTTTCAGCTTGTCTTTCTTCTCTTTCTCTTTCTCTCTCAGCTTGTCTTTCTTCTCTTTCTCTTTCCGCTTGTTTTTCTTCTCTTTCAGCTTCTTTTTCTTCTCGTTCCTTCGTAGCTTGTCTTTGTCTTTCTTCTCTCTCAGCTTGTCTTTCTTCCCTTTCGTTTTTCTGTTGTTCAAGGATCCACTGGCCAATTTCCTTGCCCTGCAGACCGAGGGTTTCACCCTGCTCCTTCAGTTCTTGAAAGGAAGACATGGAGAAGACCACACAGAGAACACAATACAAAAACAAAAAATTGGACAACACCTCACGTGCAAAAATCTGGCAAAAGCAAGAGTTTGACGGCAATCAAAACACTCATAACATTACTCCCGGGCCTCAGGCAGCAACGGCGCGCAGCAGCGACTTAGATAACAACCCACAATCTGTAAAATGATAATAAATAATTGGTAGTTCTTATCCTGGCGAGGTCGCCAATATGTCAGGGCCGAGGTGACTACCAATTAATATTATCTTTTTATAGAGTTGTGGGGAAGAAAAATCATGGAGTATGATACCCCGAATATATTTACACACACACAAATAGCAAACAATAGGCTAGAAGCCAAAATAAATCACCAACGACGAACTGCTCGTAAACAATTACCAGAGCAGGGGTATGACACCCAAATAACTCCCTGTACAGCTGTTTTGAGGGTGAGATGCGTGACAGCAAAACTCGGCAACGTAGATTGCTCCTCAGACAGCAGGGAGGGTCGAATGGTGTAGGTACAGTTGAAGGGCACACTGGAAGGGAGCCCAAGTCTCCAGAAATGCCTTCGGAATGTTGAGAAACCAGCAGCAGGTGGTGAGGTGTTGTCAGGTGTGAGAGCTGAGGCGTTCTGTCCTTCTCCAAGCCGGTGGCGTGGAGCTTGGCTCGGTTAGACTACCCCCCTACCCCTGGACAAGGGGGTGGGGTAGTGGCGGGGAAAGCTGGTGAACAAGCGCCGGCAGACGAGAGTGGTAGTTCAACCACTAATTAGGGGAAGACGAGGCAGGTGCAGTTCCTCACAATATATATATATATATATATATATATATATATATATATATATATATATATATATATGTATATATATACATATATATATATATATATATATATATATATATATATATATATATATATATATATATATATATATATATATATTGTTACGACGGGAGATTCTTAGTCTCGGTCGCAACTCATACACCCAGACTGTGAGCAGCTTCACATAACCCACCACGGCTCCACTCACGCCGTTGGTAGTACCGTGGCTATACACACCCTCCCGGTACTACCCCCCTAGGGTCTCAATCCACTAGGTATTAACCGTGCTGCGTCGCTCTGGGTCGCCCACGTACCACAATCCCTCATCCTTCGGTGAAACACCAAGATAACACCCCCTCAAGGTGTTCAGGGCCACCAAGCCTAACGACTAGGCTTCACACAGAGGTCGCCACTCCGTCATTACACGGAGAAAATACACACATACACGCACGTCCACTACTGGCTGTTGCGCAACAGTTAACCACCCAAGCTTAGATTTGCTAGCTCGGAAGGATAAGTACGTACGTTCTCGAGATTACCGTCCCTAACACATGTGAGTAGCCTAGTTCGGGGTTATTCCCCTGGGGGACATTCCACCCTTAGCGTAGGCATCCACCCACTGTCCAGCCCAGGAATATAAACTCCTTGAATTCAATGAGAGGTCTTAAGTCTCCCCAGACGACCTAACCACGTCCCAATTTGAATCGTGGAGAGGAGGGAGAAAAGAATGTTCTCTCACTGAACTCTAATACATAAGTGATAATCCTCTCTGAGGTAAACTGCCTCCTCAGAGTAGCATGTTACAATATTACCATAATACGAACAATAATAATAGTACCAGCATCTACAATGCTCTCACAATAGCATACAAAAGTCCTCTCTCCTAAGTCACACCGGGGGGGAGGCAGAACCCTGAGTTCTCTTACCACAAGACGAGACAATACTTCCTCGGAGACACTAAACGAGGAGTGTACTAAGTCCCTTGCTCATAGAATATCCTTATGGGGATATTAGGAGTGCGAGAGGAATGTAGCTAGAACTGAAAGCAAACCAAGGCAGATGTAATTTTACGTTAATTGAGATCCCTAACCATTCCTCTCATGTCAGCACCTCCTTCTACAATACCTAACAACCTTATAACTCGAGAGAAAGGCGAGCCACTGGAGAGAGCAAATAAACCACAGATGAAATAAAGAAATCTCTCCACTCCCCCTTCGCACGTCTACTCAGCTCGACCCTCTAAGCTTGTCTGTCTGCCTAAGCGACCGTTACACACCACCCCTGGTCTGAGCCGCCTGACAGATGCCAAGTGACATATTATACAAATAATAATCTCGTCATGCCACAAGGAATGGAACATCAAGTCCAGCTTCTTATTCCCTCTGAAAACATCCTCTCCTGTCTAGAAGGCGGAAATAAACAGTAGTGGGCTTCCCAAGATATAATAAAGAATGTAATAAAGAAGTTATCGTGGAAGGGCTGGGGATGACAGACAATTGTGGGGGGAGACATAAGGGACTCGCGCGCCACACAGACTCTCGCCGCTGACATAGAAGATAAATGAACAACACTAAATAATATATCGCCCATTATGACAATATACATATATATATATATATATATATATATATATATATATATATATATATATGTATATATATATATATATATATATATATATATATATATATATATATATACATATGTATAATATATATATATATATATATATATATATATATATATATATGTATATAATATATATATATATATATATATATATATATATATATATATATATATATGTATGTATATATATATATATATATATATATATATATATTTATATATATATATATATATATATATATATATATATATATATATATATATATATATACATATATATATATATATATATATATATATATATATATATATATATACATATATATATATACATATATATATATATATATATATATATATATATATATATGTATATATATGTATATATATATATATATATATATATATATATATATATATACACATATATATATACACATATATATATATATATATATATATATATATATATATATATATATATATGTATATATATATATATATATATATATATATATATATATATATATATATATATGTATATATATATATATATATATATATATATATATATATATATATATATATATATATATATTGTTACGATGGGAGATATTGGCGCGAATGTTTCGCGGGTTTTTGGGAGAAGACGCGGGATTTGTAGCGTTACCTGCAGTCTGGGTAGCGTCTTGGTCAGGGGAAGACGTGGTGTTGTTGTATATAGAAGGGTAAGCATATTCAGTAAACAGGAAAAGGACATTGAGTGCTGTGATTTTCCTCGCCCTGCCCCCGAGTGCCCAGAATGTTATAGTGTGTCACTTTGCAGTCCACCGATACATGCACGAATACATAGAGCGAGAAAGGAGCCTCTGTCGCTCACATCACCCACCCAGGTAAGGAAGCAGCAGCTAAGTTTTCGTGGTGCAGTGACGAGGGGTGCGGTGGTAGTGAGGTAAGGCAAGATAGCCCCCTTCTTTCTCATTACGTAACAATGGTGTCAGAAGTGAAGATAAGGTTTAGTGCCAAAAGACATGTATTGGAAAATTGCTGGGTGGCAGACAAGGACAAATTGGCGCCGGGAAGCACAGGGCGAGAAGAAATGGCGCGCAGCCTTGGTGAGGCACACCCTGATGTCTCCACGGTGTTTACAACCCTGATGCAAAGACTTAGCGAGCATGAGAGAAGAGCCCGCGAGCTTAAGGAGGCAGTGCAGATCAGGCTGGCTGCACCCGCGACTTGTATGAGGGTGTGAAGGGAGAAGTGAATGCACTGAGGTTGACCAGCAGTTAGAGGTGTGAGGTGGCTAAGCCTTGTGTGGCAGGACCAGTGACCTACCCTGAGCCTGTGAGGCCACGGCTTGACAGTATCCATTCCGAGCCTGCTGCTTTGGGGAGCTGGGACAAGCGGGATGCACAGGCTGGTGGGCAGGGGTTGTGTGGTTGTAATGGTGACGCATCGCCCTATCCTCTCAGCTCACCATCATCACCTCGCCCTCGCCTTGTGGTTTCCAGCACAGGTGAGA
Organism: Metacarcinus magister; assembly: GCA_029783475.1. Lineage (NCBI taxonomy): Eukaryota > Metazoa > Arthropoda > Malacostraca > Decapoda > Cancridae > Metacarcinus > Metacarcinus magister. The sequence goes on along the minus strand of JAPQNM010000038.1, from coordinate 182,343 downwards.
GGAGGCAAGACAGGCACAGCAGAGGTGAGAGGAGACGACCCTGCCGAAGCCGTGGTATGAGGAGACGACACCGGCGGAGCCGAGGTGAGAGGCACAAGCACAGCAAAGTTGAGAGGAGGCGCCACGGGCACAGTATAGCGAGGGGGCGAAGGACGCGTTCCCTTGATCGGCTGAGCCAGAGCCCCTTAACACCGTGTTGTGGCAGTGGTGGCCGAAAGGACGACTTCGCTGGTGGGTGCCCGTGCCCCAGGACCTTCGGGCAGGAGGGGGACGCTTATGATTGGGGAGGGAGGGTGTTGCTGCAGTCAAGACTCCCGTGGTCCCAGGCAACGTAAGCGGTCACTACACTGGAGCCATGGCAGTCAAGGGACGGCACCGTGGAGGGGAAACCTTGCCGGGTTGTTCTAGAGGTCTTTAGGAAGTAGACGGGCACAGTGAGCAACTGAAGGGGGCCAGTGATGGAGCTGGGCCTGCCTGCCCTGCCGCGTGGAAGAAGGCGTGTAACCTGAGGAGGGAAATCGAGGGAAGGGTGGCCTAAGAGTGGCACCCTTGCTTTCCTAGGTCGCCTTCGTGGAGGGAGGAGTGGTGGCCAGCAGATACATCTTGCCCCCCACCTTGGGCGAAACCAGTGGCCCAGTGCAGCTCCCATGAGAACGGTAGGAGCAGACAGCATGGTAGAGCCTCCAGGGACATCACCAGCGGCTGGCTGATGGCGTGGCAGTGTGGGCGGAGGACAGCAGGCTTGGCTGTGCGGGAGGAGGACGGCCTGGCTGACGGCGTGGCGGCGCGTGAAGAGGAGGGACTCGTGTAACGGCACCACGGCCTGCCTGATGGTCGAAGGCGTGGCAGTTGGGCAGAGGACGGCCTGGCCGTTGGCGTGGTGGATGGGCGGAGGCACGCCTGAGTGACGGCGTGGTAGCGCGAGGAGGACCACGGCCTTCCTTGTTGGCTGACGGCGTGGCAGAGCGAGGAGGAGGACTGCTGGGGCGGCACCACGGTCTGCCTTGGCAGCTGACGACGTGACCGTTGGTGGGGGACGAATGATGAAGAAGACTTTTGTATTATTCCCATCTGGAGGAAGATTGTATTTTGTTTTATTTTATTGTGTATTGTTTGTTTGTTATTTTGTAGAGTGTGTTGTGAGAGTCGGGCCGACTGATTTGAAAGGAGGGGATAGTGTTACGATGGGGGATATTGGCGCGAATGTTTCGCGGAATTTTGGGAGAGGACGCGGGATTTGTAGCGTCACCTGCAGTCTGGGTAGCGTCTTGGTCAGAGGAAGACGTGGTGTTGTTGTACATAGAAGGTTAAAGATATTCAGTAAACAGGAAAAGGACATTGAGTGCTGTGATTTTCCTCACCCTGCCCCCGAGTGCCCAGAAGGTTATAGTGTGTCACCTCGCAGTCCACCGATACATGCACGAATCCACAGAACGAGAAGGGAGCCTCTGTCGCTCACATCACCCACCCAGGTAAGGAAGCAGCAGCTTAGTTGCCGTGGTGCAGTGACGAGGGGTGCGGTGGTAGTGACAATATATATATATATATATATATATATATATATATATATATATATATATATATATATATATATATATATATTGTATATAAGAAAGACAAGTGAGTGGTGAAGAAACACGAGATGAAGGAGAAGTACTTTATTCCTCTAACGTTTCGATCAACTGTTTTTCAGAGAGAAGATCAAACTAGGAAGTAAGTTACTTTTATACAATCCATGGCAGTTGGGGACTGAATAGCTCTGTGGTACAGTACTCGGCTCGTGGCCTAAAAATTGCGAGTTCGATCCTGGCTCACGGCAGCTTATTGGTGAGTGGGATAGAGCTGTCTCGTTAACACTAACATAAATAAATGGTCTATAGTTACCTCATTTGGGGGGATTAATTGATCACCTTTAATATATGGTGCTTCATCTAGCAGGTGCCTGAACAGCTTGCCTTGTGATGTGATTGATTTGCAAGCTGTCTACCTCTTGCTGTTCCGTGTGGTGTCTCGAAGCTTCAGAGCAGGCTGACCTCATGAAGTACCACCACATGGTGGCACCACTTTCACAGCCACGTCACAGTAGTCACATGGATATTAAAGGAGGCAAAACTGTGACGATGGCTCTACCCATCGTCCACCAAAATTCAATTTTAAGAGAGCAGATTAGGCAACCTTCAGTATGATCGCCGACGTGGATATATCTGGCGAGGACATTGACACAAAGGTTAGTAATGCAACACAATCTATTTTACACGCCGCCGAGGCATGTGTTCCGAAGACTTTTACAGTTCACACATAGCATGGAGTTTCATGGTGGACAACGGATTGCCAACAAACGCTTCATGAGTGTTCATGGAGTGTTCTTGGACATTCACAAAGCCTTCGACATGAAATGGCGACACGGTATCCTCATGAAACTCCATGCTCACGGTTTAAGAGGAAACTTGCCTATTTTTGTTTATATTTTCTTACAGGACAGAACTTTTTTCTCTGTCAAGCTTCCCTGTAACGTATTCTCGGACATTTATGTCGAAGAAAATCGAGTGCCATAGAGTAGTGTCCTACCTTATTTAGTGTTATCATTAATGATATTTTATCATTAACTTCCGTCCCAAGAAATCTAAAAATACTGGCTCTCCGCTGACGACTGTGCGTTATGGCATTCGTCGCCTAACGCTTAGTTCTCAACTTGGCGGATTCAACTTGCTCTTGACTCCGTCCAACAGTGGGCCTTTATGTTGGGATTTAAGTCTTCTGTTCTGAAGTGTATCGGTGTAGTTTTCACTCAACGGCAAATTCCTGCTTAGTGTATTTCTCTTCAAGGCCAGCCGATACCATTTAAAAATTCAGTTAAGTTCTTGGGTCTGCATTTTGACAGCAGACTCAATTGGAAAACACACATAAATAATTTGTATGTTTGTTGCCGTAAAAAAAGTTAATGTCCTCTAATACCTATCAGGTACTTCATGGGGAGCAGACATAAAATCTTTATTAATGGTGTACAATTCCTTAATTCGTTATCACTTAGACTATGGCTCACCGGTGTATGGGTCTGCGTCGGATGCAACACGGTGGAGGCTGGATGTTTTTCAGAATGAATGTCTGCGAATGTGTCTTGGGGCCCTGCGGTGTACACGCGTGGGGCGCTTAGAGGTTAAGGCAAACATACTACCACTGCGATTGCGATGGATTTCAACGGCCCGGAAGACTCCACTCGTACTCACTGCAGCCACTATACTTAAATAGAACCACCATCTTCATGCTGGTCGACACCGTCCACTAGCAGTCCGCCTTCACACTATATGCCAGAGGTGTGAAGTGGACCTTGACGGTGTTGACCAGCTTTTGCAGCCAACAAGAGCACTTTGGGAGCCCCAAGCACTATTATCAACACCAAATTGCTAGCCAATCGTAAGCCTGCCATGACCGAAGTGGAGATCTGCATCGCTTCCGGGCTCTCATCGCTTACCTCCTTCCCTCCCTCCACCTTTATACCGACGGCTCCAAGTCGAGTGAATGTGTGGGTGCTAGTGTTTAGTTGTTTGGATGTGCCCTCAGGTTCCGACTGCGGTGGCCTAGTGGCTAGCGGTCGGGCATACCAGCTCAGAGTCCCGCGTTCGAGCCCAGGTACGTGCTGGCCACTTTTCTTTGCTACTACCGCCGAGTGACCTAATCACCCACATGGTGCCATAACACTATCCTTAACGGGACTGCAATGCTATATGCGCGAGGAGCTTCCGCTGGCAGCATGAGCCTCTCAATAAGCAACGAGGCGTCACTTAAAAAATCTAACCCGTGCTACTAACGGGTGGAGGCCAACCATCTAAGGCCTCCATGAAGCCTACCGGCGCCACGGGTAGAAGATAAACATCGGTATTTTCTTCAGAACTTTTTGCTTTTGATAAAGCCATAGCTTATGTATTAAATTCAAATTATAACGCTATTGTCATTTCCACTGACTCTATGTCAGTCCTTCAGGGATGCCAATGAAATCCAGGGCAACATCATTAAGGAGCCACTTTAGAGGTGTCAGGCGTTGCTGCATCCGAGTCAGGAGGTCGTGTACTATGGGATGAACTCGCTGACGGGCAGGCGTGGTTGAAGGAATTCTCACAGGTGCGCCCAGGTAGACGTACTGTGTGCACACGGGGACAGTACTGTTCCACATGGTGAAGGCTGAAAGGGTTCTCGGGTTGCGAAGAGTAAAAATGCGGCTTTTTTCTGGTGAGATGATTAGGCCACACTAGGAGGACGAGACATAGAACAAGTGGAGGAATTGTTGTAAGACTTTCGGAGTATGTGCGTGGATGCAAATGTCTTCAGCATAGCAGGTGACGGTGAGGCCAGGGACTTCAGGGAGTAAAGAAAACAGACGGTGCAACAAGACTTTATAGAGGAAAGGACTGAGAACGCCACCTTGTGGGGTACCAAGCTCAAACCCTTTAACAGAGCTACTCGCAACCTTGAACAGAAAACGAGAAGTTCTGTTACGCAGGTAACCCCTAACCCAACCGAGGAGGTTACCCTTGACTCCAAAGTCTAAGAGCTGGTCGAGAATTACATCCTTGTTGGCAATATCAAAGGCGCTCTTCAGGTCACACTAGGAGGACGAGACATAGAACAAGTGGAGGAATTGTTGTAAGACTTTCGGAGTATGTGCGTGGATGCAAATGTCGTCAGCATAGCAGGTGACGGTGAGGCCAGGGACTTCAGGGAGTAAAGAAAACAGACGGTGCAACAAGACTTTATAGAGGAAAGGACTGAGAACGCCACCTTGTGGGGTACCAAGCTCAAACCCTTTAACAGAGCTACTCGCAACCTTGAACAGAAAACGAGAAGTTCTGTTACGCAGGTAACCCCTAACCCAACCGAGGAGGTTACCCTTGACTCCAAAGTCTAAGAGCTGGTCGAGAATTACATCCTTGTTGGCAATATCAAAGGCGCTCTTCAGGTCAATGAAAGCAACGACACTGGTTGGGGTAAGACGGATGTGTACCACGTTGTGGGAGGAAGCCTTACAGTCTGGAGGATAACTTGCTTTCGAGCCTGAACATAAGTCGATTGAGAAAGATGCGCTCCATCAACTTACTAAAACAGGATGTAAGTGATATAGGTCTGTACTTGTTTGTGCCGGGCTTTGGTATGCGTATGATCGTGCTAGAGGTCCAGGCTTGCGGCACACATCTCTGCCGGAAACAAACATTGTATAGCCGGAGAATGGGATTGCCAGAGACTTTCTGAAGCAGTATGAGAACAGAGTACGTGATGCCATTGTCACCTGGAGCTGCTGCCTTTCCTTTAGCACGGGCACAATGAAGTTCACTTTATGTGATGGGCCTGTCATCCTCTTCATCTGATTTCAGTAAAACATCCATCATACGGAGGGTGCGAAGATTTTCTTTAGAGGAGAGAGCCTCACGAATGTGCTGCGGAAGATTTCGTGCACGTGACTGCTCAAACCAACCGTCAATAAGATCTTGGACGTACTGGGCTGGACTATGATGGAGTGCGCTGGTTTTCTTTCTTTTCACAACTTTATTAATTTGATGCCACTTGTCTGGTGGTTTATGCTGTTGGTAAACTGGTGCCAAGATTCAGTGAAAACACATTTTTGAAGGGCCACGAGCTCGTCTCTGGATGACTGGTATTTCCTCAGACTCTCGGGGGAGGGGTGACTTTGGAAGAAAAGGCCATCCTCCTTTGCCTTCCCTTCTGCTTGGACAATGCGGTGATTCAGTGTCCAGGCTTGAGCTTCTGTGCGACGCTTGATGTGCGGCTTGCGAACATAGCGGTTATAAAAGACGTGTGTGGAGGTGACAATGGATGAGTACAGTTGGTCAGGTGAGGTCAAGTTGAATGTAGGAAGGAGAAGTGACATGTAGGAGATATAATTTGGGCAGTTGTTGAGAGGGATGTTGATGCGAGTGCGACGATGGAGATGAAGAGGGGTGGCTGGGAGTGAGTAATGGAGGGCGAGGGCAATGTAAGGGCCGAAATACCTCGTTACTATTGTTCACTTTCACACTCATATACTTGTACGTACACACACACACCCACACACACTCTTTCCATATACTTACATGCCCCGACTCTGTTCCTGTACACGTATACGATATACGTGTCTAACCAGGCGTAATTATTCTCCCCTCCCTAACACAAATATGTAACTAGTCTTCTTTTTCAAACTGCTAGTTTGGAGTGTGGTTAGAGGAGTCTTCCACGTCATCATCTCCTCTCCCCCCCACCTCGTTGGTACCTCCCTCCTAGGGGCCAGAGCGAGGTGACGTCTACCCACTGCCGTGGTTGTGCTGGCAGAGAGCGGTTTCAGCTTAGCCTGACTGGACCTTCGTGCATTCGTCCCTCCCTCTCTCCACCTGAGCTTGACGGCTGGTTCGGGCACCGTCGTCCTCGCCTCGACTCTGCTCCTTCACCCACTCACCACCTAGACTGTCTTTGGGCACCGTCATCCTCACCTCGACTCTGTTCCCTCACGCACTCACCACCTAGACTACCTCTAGGTTTCTGTCAACGTGTTCTTCGTGAGTGGCGAACATCCCTCTACTCAACATCTGGACGTGGGTTACTGAGGACTTTTACGCAGCTGACATTCTGCTAGAGTCTGTCCTACAACGGAAGGTGCCGAGGTGTGACAAGTTGTGAGGCCCTGTGCAATCCCTGGGCTGGTTGTGTGGTTGTTACTGTTTTGTGTTAATAATTTATGTTCAAAGTTACTTTTTGTGTTTCATAATTCCTTAGATTTTGGAGTGCGTAGAATCTCCCCTTAGACTACATTAAAGTGGTCGCTGACATGCTCCTCACTTTAATTAGTTACCGAACCTTCAATGTGGCCTTGACAGACAAGATGATCAGAAAACAGTGTTGGAATGGAGGAGCACCTGACATTGGATGCCACCAGGCCGTGAGTCAAGATATGATCAAGAGTGGCTCCTCTTGAGTGGGGCACCGCCAGTATCCCAACGTGTAAGTCAGTAGCGACGGAGATATTCCTCTAGGCGTGTCCCGTTACGATTCGGTGCTGGCGAAAGGTCACCCAGGGCAGGATGTCGGGAGTTGAAGTCTCCCATGCAGATTGTGCCTCGAACAGTTGGAGTGGGAAGGACAGCAGTATCTATCCTGTCTGGTGCCACGTAGACATTACACAGTCTAATCGTACCGGTGCCCACTGTCACCTCAAGCAGCTGGAGGGTCGTGTCATCATGTGTGGAGCAACGGGGAAGTCGGTGTGGTATAGCAGAGTGAACGTAGGTGATGAGGCCGTTTCGAGCATAATGAACGTAGGGAGTGTAGCCACTCAGAGACAGCGCCTTTCTCCCTTGTACTACAGGATGACCAACAAGAGCCTTTTGAATGAAAATTAAACCAGGATGCTGCTGATACACGTAACCCTTGAGACCAGACTGTTTGAGGCAGTGCGTGATGCCACAGGCATTCCAGGAAAGGACGTGAAGTTGTGTTTGTCTATCTATTATATCTTCTAAGTTTAGAGCGACCAAACGAAGACGATGGGACGGCGTGAGCAGCTCTCTGTGGTGCGCCACTGGAGGATGAGGATAATGAAGGTGGAGCAGTAACCCTCTCAAGATGAGTGGCAAGTAAGTCAATCCTTTTGGCGAGGTTGGTGACGGTGACTGTAAAAGCTTACTGTGCCTCCATCATGGCAGAGATCTTGGTGTTCATTTCTGCTTGCTGGCTGGAAAATACATCAATTCGACGTTCAATGGCCTCAAAACGCGCATTATATGAGGAGCACTGAGACGTCATTGATGCCACAGCGTTCTTAAGGGAAGCAACCACTGAAGGTACCGAACTAGCAATAGAGACTGGCAGGGAGGCGGTCTGGGGAGAAGCGGACACACGCTGGGTTCATTGTGGGACTGATGGTGGGGCCGTGGTCTGGGTGGGGGGCACGGCGGAGGTGGCGGGGCGCCTTGTACACTCATGCCAAACACTGACCTCTGGCTGATGGCAGCGAGGGCATTGTCACTGCACTGCGAAGTGCAGTGATGACTGAGGTCGGTGAGGGCAGGCGAGGAAGTGATGCTGACCAGCGCACCAAGCACACTTCTCTAGACGGGAGCAGTACCGTAAAATCTGGCCTATGCCCCAACACCTGAAGCACCAGGGCTGATTATCTTTCATCCTACGCACCTCGCATAATGGTAAGCTGGGAAGAAAAGCAAAGGTGTTATATGACGGTGGTGGATCAGGCTGGCTCCAGGTGATCACAATGCGACTGATGAATGCTCCGTCCTGAATGAAGCGCTTCGTTGTGTGAACTCCGTGCAGTGCCTTGGCCAGTGTAGGGTCCACACAGACAGAATAACGAGTCAGGAGGTAGGTTGGGTATTTTCGTGGCCTTTGAGATTAGTCCTGAGCATCGAGGAACAAGAACAGAAACTCTTCTCTTTGTTACACTGTTAATGATGTCCATGCGTTTTCTGCAGATGTACACGAATTGCGATGTTACAGCAGACATCTTAACTTCAGCAAGGTTCCGATCCAGATTGAAGTTCTTATTGACTTCAGAAAGCCAGCGTAGCTTAGTCTCCACTTAGGGGTAGTCTCTGAAGAGGAGCTTCACATAGTTATTTCAGGGAGCGAAGGCTGGCGTGGGCTGTGTGGTCAGGGGCTGGTTGCGTGACTCGAAGGAGGGAGACGAGGCTGGTGAGTTAGTAGAAGCTACGTTATGGGGAACGAAAACTTCCTCCTTCTTGGCTGACTTGGCAGCAGGGGAAATGAGACCTCATTGCTGTCAGATGAACTGTTCAGGATGCGTTTAGCTGATGAGGTTTTGTTGACAGGGTTTGAAGCTTCACTGTCGGGAAACACGGCGTCAGCTACAGCTGTGGCTCCTGACGGGCTCTGATGATCTATGTGAGGCAGTGAAGGAAACTCCTCAACATCACTAAGGGCGAGGTCTTCCTCGACCTGCGAGTGAGTGGCAGGACCGCTGTACTCCATTGGTCACTCAGGCAGCGAGCACCGCATGGCTTGGTGAACGCTGGGCACAAGGACAGTGACGCAGCATGACGTCATTACAACGTCACACTACATGCACGGCGCATGCGCAAACGAGGAGCAGACTGTGCAGGGTTTCCGCCCGGCCGACTTGATTTTGCCTCAACGCTACAGCCTAAGTCCCAAACACCAGATATTACAACTGCTGAATATGCGACGACTGGGTCTTACTGGAGGTGGGTGTGCGATATGGAAGATGCAGGCTCACTTGATCTTTCAAAAAAATCCAAAAAGCAGGAGAACACACACAGAGGTTTGTTTACAAATCCCACATCTGAGAGAGAGAGAGAGAGAGAGAGAGAGAGAGAGAGAGAGAGAGAGAGAGAGAGAGAGAGAGAGAGAGAGAGAGAGAGAGAGAGAGAGAGAGAGAGAGAGAGAGAGAGAGAGAGAGAGAGAGAGAGAGAGAGAGAGAGAGAGAGAGAGAGAGAGAGAGAGAGAGAGAGAGAGAGAGAGAGAGAGAGAGAGAGAGAGAGAGAGAGAGAGAGAGAGAGAGAGAGAGAGAGAGAGAGAGAGAGAGAGAGAGGAGAGAGAGAGAGAGAGAGAGAGAGAGAGAGAGAGAGAGAGAGAGAGAGAGAGAGGAGAGAGAGAGAGAGAGAGAGAGAGAGGAGAGAGAGAGAGAGAGAGAGAGAGAGAGAGAGGAGAGAGAGAGAGAGAGAGAGAGAGAGAGAGAGAGAGAGAGAGAGGAGAGAGAGAGAGAGAGAGAGAGAGAGAGAGAGAGAGAGAGAGAGAGAGAGAGAGAGAGAGAGAGAGAGAGAGAGAGAGAGAGAGAGAGAGAGAGAGAGAGAGAGAGAGAGAGAGAGAGAGAGAGAGAGAGAGAGAGAGAGAGAGAGAGAGAGAGAGAGAGAGAGAGAGAGAGAGAGAGAGAGAGAGAGAGAGAGAGAGAGAGAGAGAGAGGAGAGAGAGAGAGAGAGAGAGAGAGAGAGAGAGAGAGAGAGAGAGACAGAGAGAGAGACAGAGAGAGAGACAGAGAGAGAGACAGAGACAGAGACAGAGACAGACAGAGACAGACAGACAGACAGACAGACAGACAGACAGACAGACAGACAGACAGACAGACAGACAGACAGACAGACAGACAGACAGAGAGACAGAGAGACAGAGAGACAGAGAGACAGACAGACAGACAGACAGACAGACAGACAGACAGAGAGAGAGAGAGAGGCAGCAACGTCGGCGGCGGCAGCAGCAGTAGCAGTGGCGGCAGCACCAGCAGCAGCAACAGCTACAGCAAGGACTGTGGCAACAACTGCAGCCACAACAGCAACATCAGCGCGTCTTTTGTGACAAGTGTGTTGCATTGTGAGCTTGTGAGTGTTTGTAGCTAGTTGGTCCACTGGATAATGAGAGTACTCAGATCCAGTTAAGGTTATTTTATTCACATAAAACTTGAACAATTAAACAAAATAAATATTTTAACAAAGATGATTCTAAATGATATATGGGTAATGTTGTTGAGTAGTGCGCGTAAAGTTAAAAGTGTTTGCTGAATTGCAGCACAACTAAATAAATAATAATATTATAAAAGAAAAACGTAAATAAAGTTACACAAAATTATACATGAAATAATGAAAAATATAATAAAAATAAAGTTATAATAGTATGGGCTTTGTGACCCGTTCTCAGGGAACGGGTATCTCACGTTCTCTATGGTGTGTAGGGGAGACTGCTACAAGTGCACATCTGTTAGGAAATTGAGTTGTTTTAAGGCAGCCAGTAATTACGTTAAGAGCGTCTTCCGTCGAGCGGTGCTGACGGAAGCCGAACTGTCCGGGTGATAAAAAGTTGTTAATTTCAAAGTGTAGTCTGAGCCTAGAGTTAATTAATCTTTCAAATGTTTTGCCAAAGACCTCAAGCAAGCTTATCGGTCGGTAGTTACATGCATGGTGTGGGTTTTTGTGTGGTTTTGGGATGAGTATTGTGGTAGCTGTTTTAAAAGGCGTTGGAAAATATCCGGTGGTAAGTGAGGCGTTGTATAGTGAAGTTAAGGTGGAAATTATTTGTGGTGGCAGTTTTCTTGCCATGGCCCAGTTAATGCCGGTCGGTCCGGGGGCTCTACGGTGTGTGTGTTTAAGCAACCTCCTGACCTCGTCCTCCTCGAAGGATATGGTGAGTGGGTGTCCGTTGTGTGGTCTGTTTGTCTGTATTAAGGGTAGTGGAAGTGTGTCCTGATGTGTATGTAGCATGAGTTGTGTGATGTTGTTTATGTGTGTGACGGTGGTTGCATGAGTGTCTGTTGGTGGGTGGGGCCTGAATACTGTTTGCAAGTGGTTTTTAAATATGTTAGTGACCTCATCCGGTTCTGAAAATTTACTATTATTATGTGTGAGGTAATTAAATTGTTTATAATTGGAGCCACGCAACCTGCGTATCTGCTGCCAAAATTGTGTGTGGTTAAATTTACGGTGGGTTCAATTTTTCGGATGAAGGTTATCCAGTGACGGTTATGGTCTTCCTTGAGGCTGTTAATAATGTGTTGTCTGAGGAACTGAAGGTCTCTATGAACTCTATAGTGGTTGTGTTTATTTCTTTCAAATCTGTTGTGGTAGCAAGTTAAAAGGCGTTGTGATTTAATGGAGGGCTTGAAATCTTGCACAATTTTGTGCCTGGTTTTTGGTATATGTAGGTCAGCTGATTGGAGTATTTCTGAGTGTAAGTTGTCTATGTGTGTGTCTAGGGTGGAGTGGTGTTGGTTATTTAGTAGGAGAAGAATATGATTGTTTTCAAGTGTGGTTTGGAAGGCCTCCCAATCTGCTTTGTTGTAGTTGTAGTGAGGTTGTGTGTAGATAGTAATAGGGTTTGTAGATATTTTTGTGATGGTTGGGATGTGATCTGAGCCACAGGGTTTCCCTGGTGACATGTGGTGGTGTAAGTGTAGGGAGTAGTTATTGGTAAAGGCAAGGTCTGGCCTGCCTGTACCTCTAGCTATGAAGACTGTGGCAAAGTCTGGACCCAGGAATCTGAGCCGTTTTCTGTCGACTATGTGTATATATATATATATATATATATATATATATATATATATATATATATATATATATATATATATATATATGTATTTTACTTTTAATTTTTTTATATCATTAACCGTTGGCGCCAGTAGGCTTATTGAGGCACAGATGGACTTGCCTCGCCTGTTATTTGGCTCAGGTTTTCAGATTTGTATAGTGACGCCTCAAATGTTTAGGTTCTCTCGTGAATATGTTGAGAACGTGCGAGGTTAATCACTGCTACAACCTTAGACGCATATAAATGTTGTTAGTCCCGTCTGAAGACAGTATGGCAGCAATTTGGCGCCAACGGTAAATGATATAAATAAGAAAAACCTTTAATGTTAAACTGGATCACCACCTGAGTTCATCTTAAAAAGAAGCGGCAACTCGTTCTATCACGAAACTTTTCCTCAGATACCACAACTTTTTTTCCAAACATTTATTCACGAGTTGTGTGTCACAGCGTGATAGTGTTTAGCTGTTTATTTGGCTTCATATAATAACATTTATAGCGTCTATTCTTGAGCAATTTTCCTTGTAATTATCATTTCTTATACATTTTTATGTTAGTACATGATTTTACGGTCTGGAAAATCTGTTTCTGTTGTGCTTGAGTCACAAATTCCCTTCACAATGGCAAATGGGGATGTTTCAAATCCTTCAGTCCCTCGTATACATTTTTTACCTCAACCCACAGTATTACGTGCCTGCAGTGGACAAGATGACCAACTTACTGCTCAAACATTCATCGCTGCCTGCGAAGACTTAATGCAGTCTTCGTCTATCACTAATAGCAGTGACAAAATTGCTTACGTTCGTAGCCAGTGCGTATCTGATTTCCTAGCATCAATGAGTATGAAAAGTTTGTCAAATTTTCTTCAATCTTTCGGAGATTCACAAACGCCTAGTGGCCTTGATTGGATGTTTCAAATTGCAGACGTAATTACTGGTAAAGCAAATATCCAGTCTCCACAGTTAGCAAGTGTAATAGCATCTGGTTACGCTATTTTAAACTGTTAATGCTTTGGAAAGTTCAAAATGGTTGGCAAATAACGCAATGCCTCGCTACCACCTGCTACAATTGATAGAACATATGGTTTTCCGAATCATGTTAGCTGGAAATAAGCGTTCTACTGCTAGGAGTAGGCAGTAGACACCGGTGGAATACTCCAGGAGAGGTACTTACGGGGATGTAGACAGTGCTGCAGACTGAGTGATTCCCCGTATCCTCTCTTCCCGGTTCCCTTAGTGTCTCATTTACACAAGAGAGCAGCTGCAGCCTGCCCTCTAAAGACCACTTCTTCTACTACCTACATAACATTACTACACTCTTCATATCAACATTTTAAAAATGGCTTCTAAAAACCCAGCCTTGGAGTCCCCATCTAGGGAGGGGACCACAAATGTCCCCAGGTCGGACTGTCCCTCTGCTGACGACCTAGAGTGTCTTGACACTTCCTCTAATACTTTTATTCTCGATTTCTGCAACATTCGTGGCCTTAAATCAAATTTCCAATCTGTGGAACACCATCTCTCCTCCATTAAACCTCATCTTCTCTTCCTAACTGAAACACAATTGTCTGTGACTACTGACAGCAACCCCTTCTCTGTTCCCTTCTACTTTCTCTATCTTCATTTTTAATCTAAAGCTGGCTGTTGCGCATATGTGCGTAACGACATTACTTGCTCTCGTGCCCACAATCTTGAATCTTCAGAATTTTTTACCATCTGGCTAAGGCTTCCATATCAGAGATCCTTCTCTTTGTGCCGAGCGCATAACAGAGGTGATTATCTCTGGCATAGAGCTATACATTCCTCATACTTTCTCTAATACTAAAGCTAAAAAGCCCTCGTTTAACTCTGCTTGTTCTCGTGCTGTCAAAGATAGAGAGGCGGCTCACAAACGGTACCGTAGCCATCCATCTGCTGAAACTTATGCCCTATATATTTCTGCCCGTAATCATGCCAAATCTATCCTCCAACTTAATAAAAACTCTTTCATTAATAGAAAATGTCAAAATCTTTCCAATTCTAACTTGTAAACTCTGGAACTCTCTTCCTTTGTCTGTTTTTCCACCTGCCTATGACATAAACTTTTTCAAAAGAGGAGTGTCAAGACACCTCTAATGTTAACTAGACCTCCATCCCTTTCTTCTATTTCTCCTACTGTCCTCTTAACAGGGTCTGGCGAGAAGCGGGATTTTTTTTTATTTAATTTTGTTTTCCCTTAGTACGTACCCTCTTAATATATATATATATATATATATATATATATATAAATAAATAAAGTTTCATATCATTTTGCTTCTGATCAAAAACTTACTTCCCTTGATGGCAAAACTTACAGAAGCAGACACAAGTTTTCCTGTTTCAAATGTGGCGTCACAGAAAAGTGTTTCGGAAGTACCTGTGCCTCCTGTAAATGATGTCCCAAGGTCTGCGCCTATACGTGATCCTTGCAAGTACTGTGGAAAGTCAAATCACCATTATTCTAGGTGTTATTCTAAGCCGAAACCTTAAAAAGTATTCACCTCAAAATTTATCTCCTCCTATGACTACTTATGGCTCCCCTTGCCAACCTCTGTTCCCGTCTCCACCTCCTACGAGACGTTCTAAATATGATCTGTTCTTCAACGCCTCTCTACTTGTGCCTGCAGACCGTACAGTTTCTCGCGAGTCCAAGCTTTCTGCTATACCTCATTCCTAACCTCACACACCGTCACGTCAGTGTCTGATTCATGAGCCTGATTCACATTATTCACATCATTGCTTTGTTCTTAAGAATATGGTGAAGGACCAAGCGTTTTTTCCAACGTACCACTCGCATCACAGCCACCCATAACGCACGACGTCACGTCTACTTCATCGCCTTTTGCGATTTCAATATTGAGTGCTATCACGCGAACTTCCTATTGCAGCCTCATCATTGTGCCATTTCGCATTGTTCACCATCGTGTTTCATTTGCCATAGATACTGGCGCTGAAGTAAACTTTCTCTCCTGCCGCGTTCAAATCGCTCACTGCACAAACGCGTGCCCTATGATGGTCTCTGCGCCCCCCACTGGGTATTTTCATAGCTGTTCAAGGTGCTAAATTAACGGTGCATGGTATTGTCACGCTTCATGTCAACTTAAGTCATTCCTCACGTTCTGTGAAAATAGATTTTTATGTAGTTGACGCGTTACAGCTGACGGTTTAATAGGTTGTGCTACCCTTGCTTCCCATGACATAGATATATTTCCGTCACGTCATGCCCTTCATGTCAACCACCGTCTAGTACCTGCTCTCAAAACGCCAAGACCCTTGCTTTCACGTCTCTATGACCAGAAAGTTGCTTCTCCTGGCGGAGCGTCACACTTGCCCTTGATTAAAGTCATTTGCTCCTGTATCACTGCATGATTTATCACAGACATGGATCAATTCTCCCGCTGTTACAGTCGGTGATCAACTACTCCCGCCGAATTCAGCTTGTGTAATTCCGGTAAGGGTTAAACATGCTCCTATCGGTACTACTATATTGTCATTGTCGGAATCATGTAATGTCAAACGTTTGCTCGTTGAGTCTACTCTGACTTTTATCCGCAATGATTACATTTCTGAGTTATTAGTGCTCGACAGAACAGGATGTGAAGTAACTTTAAAGACCGGTGCACGTTTGGCAGATGTTCAAGTTTACGGAACATTACTTATGGACCTTTCAGACGTGTCAGGATCAGCTCAATCCCTTTAGCCCCTGTCCTACCGATGCCCGATAAAGGCCGAATCACGCCGAACTGGGTTAGTACGGTACACCCACGGAAAAATCAGCATTTGTCGGTGGCTACCGTGCGTACATCATGCTACACTGGCACGCACCGGGTAGCGGCCTAACAATAACTTTTTCCGCGAGCTGTCCGGTAAAATGTGAACGGTTTTTAACCGTGGTTACACCGTACTAAGTGTCTCGTCACCGTGTCTCTGCTGGGCAAGCACCGTGTACGTACCGGCTTTTTCCGGGCGCCCATCGACTTTTACCGGGTAAAATTTTTCACACCGGGGCACTAGGATATGGTAACATGCACACAGAACGGTTCTTGATTTATTCGCCTATGTTACTCAGTAATATCTGAAGTAATGATGAGTAATGACACCATGAAACGGCAACACTGGGCCTGGCTCAACGCGCGCTGTGATTGGCTGAAATTTATTAAATGGCATGTAGTGTTCCAAACTTCAGGAATATGCAGCCCGGGCCCATATTTAAACTCGACCACCCGGATAGTCACTCAACACTATTTCGCCACGCCAGGTGGCCCGATATAAAGGCGGTGCTGCTGTACCAGGGTGGACCGTGCGCGTACCGACCGCTTGTCGGGCATGCATCGGGCTAGTACCATCCTAGAACCGCGTTTTGCCGTTGCCGGGGGTTGGGACACCGTGCTCTCATTACCGTTCACCGAGGGAACACCGTGCATGTACCGAGCGCGTGTCAGCAGTCACTTGGCGCACACCGTACTACGCGAAAAAATCGGGCGAGTCTGTCACGGTAGATACCGAATTCTGGATTTCTTAAAAATCGGGACGCACCAGCTAAGATCGTGCTCGATCGTACTCTGTGGGACAAGGGCTTTACTGTTGCAAATGTTTTTTTGAGTGACAGCGACAGCTCAAGTGCTTTTCCTCATTTTCTGCATTCTTATGTCACTGTTGAAGATTATCATGAAGGGAGACACTTTGCTAGACCTACTCGCGTCCTACAGACAAGTTCTTGCGTTGCTTGGAGAACACCTTGGCATCACAAATAAAGCTTTTCATCAAATAAAATTGCAGCCTGGTTCTCATCTTATTTATGTCCCATCATATAGATTACCTCACAGTCAACGTATTCAAGTTGAGGAAATGGTGCGAGACATGCTAGACCAGAAGCTCCTTTAAGAATCCATGTCACCGTGAATGCCCCTTTATTTCTCGTGCATAAAAAAGACGGTTCTTGGCGTCCAGTAATTGATTTTCAGCGCTTAAATAACATCACAATTCCTGAACATTACCCCTTGGTACTAAATGACCTTTTGCAGTCAATTGGGTCAGGAAATAAAGCATTTTTAAGTCTTGATTTATTATCAGGATATTGGCAGATACGCTTAGATGAGGATTCTCGAGAAATCACTGTCTTCTCCACTCCTTCAGGACACTACCATTGGCAACGTACTTCTATAGGCCTCTCCTATGCTCCCATGACATGCATGCAACTCATAAACAAATTTTTGGGGGAATGTTAGGAAAAAATATTTTTTCCTACTTGGATGATATTTTGGTAGTCAGTAAAGATTTACCATCGCACTTCACCCACTTACAGTCAGTTTTGGATACGCTTTTTCTGAAGGTGAATGTCTCTAAATGCTCATTTTTGAAAGCACAAATAAAAAAAAAAGTTTCCCACGCCTTATTCAGTGGACATTGTACGTTTCTTTCTAGGCCTCTCGGGTTACTACAGATCTTTTGTGAAAGGCTATGCTTAACTATCGTCTCCCCTCACTGAGCTGTTGAAGAAAGATACAAACTTTCATTGGGGTCCAACTTAAGAGACTCAACATTGCGTTAACACATGCGCCTATCTTCGCCTTTCCTGATTTTGCACGACCTGTCATCATCTACAGTGTAGATCTACACTGATGCGTTTTCGGTTAGTATTGGCTCAGTTCTTATGCAACCTGACGAAAGAGGTAATAATCAAGTCACTGCTTATGATAGTCGTGTGCTTAACAACGCTGAATCTTGCTATTCTGTGACTTATTTAGAAACCCTTGGCGTGGTATGGTCACTCAAGCATTTCAGAGATTTAATATTTGGCTATGAGGTTCATGTTTTCACAGATCTTCAACCGCTTTTGGAACTTTTTAAAGGCAAAAATCTATCGGGACGACTTGCAAGATCGTACCTGACTATTCTGGGGTATCGACTTTCCTTTCAGTACGTACCAGGTCGCGCTAACGTTGTCGCCGATGCATTATCTCGCATTGTTGCTGCGATTCAGGAGGTAGAAAAACAAATAATTGAGTGGAACTTTAGGGTATGGGATAAAGTTGGTGAAGTTTTGCGAAGTTGTTGTGCATTTTGACATTTACAAATTTTATAAAAATTCTGCTAGTTGTGGCGGCCAGCTTCCTGTTGGGAGTGTCTAAATTGCACCCAACATAAGGTCCTAAAGGAATACCATTGGTGACATGAAATTTTTCCCAACCTTGATCTCTCAAAATTTAATGTACCTGAACTTTAGGGTAGGGGGTCATGCTGGTGAAGTTTTACGAGATTGTGATTGTGTTGTCCGTTAATTGGTACCATATCGACAAACAAATATATGCAAGCAAATAAAGCAAACAAAAAAACTTAAACAAACAAACAGGAGTGAAATCATAACTAAACTTTCTTGTTGTAGGAAACAATAATAATAATATTAATAATGATAATAATAATAATAATAATGATAACAATAATAATGATAACAATAATAATGATATAATAATAACAATGATAATAATAATAAAGATAAAAATATCAATAACAATAATAATAATAATGAATACTGATAATAACAATAATAATAATAACAATGATGATAATAACAATAATGATAATAATAATAAAAATATTAATAATAATTATAATTATAATAATAGTAACAACAATATTAATAATAATATCAATAATAATAATAATAATAATAATAATAATAATAATAATAATAAAAACAATGATAATAATATTAGCAATAACAATAGTAATGATATTAATAATCATAATATAAGGAGTAAAAATAGTCATAGTAAAATGAAAAGGAGCAAAAGAAGAAGAAAAAGAAGAAAAAGAAGAAGAAACAGAAAAAGAACATGATAAAAAAAAAAAAATTTTAAATAGAAAAAGAAGAAAGAAAAAGAAAAAGAAGAAGGAAAAGAAAAAGAAGAAAAAAAATGAAAAAGAAGGAAAAGAAGAAGAAAAGAAGAAAGAAAGGAAGAAAAAAGGAAGAAAAAGGAAGAAAAAGGAAGAAAAGGAGAAAAAGAAGAAAAAGAAGAAAAAAAAGAAGAGAGAAGAAAGAAGAAGAAGAAGAAGAAGAAGAAGAAGAAGAAGAAGAAGAAGAAGAAGAAGAAGAAAAGAAAAAAAAAGAAAAAAGAAAAAAAAAGAACAAGAACTAGAACAAGAACAAGAACAAGAACAAAAAGAAGAAGAAGAAGAAGAAGAAGAATATAGTGGTGTATGGCAACACCCATAGTTGCCAGGTGATAGCCCCCGGGTTGACCTGACCCCCGGGTCGTTTAGTCAGTTCACGGTGCTTCATATTAATTAAGCAGTTTATCATTCTGTGGGCTCTCGCCATATATTTCCCTACTGCCATTAAACCATTATAAGGAAGAAAACTTTTTTTTATCTTCCTTGAGCATAACGGGAAAAGGGATTGATACCTTAAAGCAGTGAAAAGCAGGAGACACGCACTACACCCGCCTCGGATTTACTTCACCTACCATTACAAAAACACGTTACTCAACAACCCTGGTGGCAGCATTTACCCTCCTCACACAAACTCCAACGGTGGATCCAGACCACCAAAACAAGAAGAAGAAGAAGAAGAAGAAGAAGAAGTTTCTCAGAAGGATGAAAAAGAACGAATGAAGAACGAAGATTAAATGATGAATGAATGGAATATTAGTGAAGAATGAAGAATGAATGATGAATTAATGGAATATTAATGCAGTATGACAAATGAGGAATGAATGAAGAGTGAATGAGGAACGAAGAATGAAGAATGAAGAACGAATTAAGAATGAAGAAGAAAAAAAGAAGATTACATGCAAGAATTGAGTAAGAAAAGAAGAGGAAGTCGGCTGATGTGGTGAAGGCTGATAGTGCC
>JAPQNM010000038.1:139929-152429 GCA_029783475.1 Metacarcinus magister | reverse complement strand
CAAGAGAGCAGTTGCAGCCTGCCCTCTAAAGACCACTTCTTCTACTACCTACATAACATTAAAACACTCTCTTCATATCAACATCTTAAAAATGGCTACTAAAAACCCAGCCTCGGAGTCCCTATCTGGGGAGGGGACTACAAATGTCCCCAAGTCGGACTGCCCCTCTGCTGACGACCTTGAGTGTCTTGACACTTCCTCTAATACTTTTACTCTCGATTTCTGCAACAATCGTGGCCTTAGATCTAATTTCCAATCTGTGGAACACCATCTCTCCTCCACTAAACCTCATCTTCTCTTCCTAACTGAAACACAATTGTCTGTGACTACTGACAGCAGCCAATTCTCTGTTCCCTCCTATTTTCTCTATCCTCATTTTCAATCCAAAGCTGGCTGTTGCGCATATGTGCGTAACGACATTACTTGCTTTCGTGCCCACAATCTTGAATCTCAGAATTTTCTACCATCATGCTAAGACTTCAATGTCATTCTCTAACTATATTCATCTGTGCTGTATATCTCTCACCTAATTCCTCTGACTATGTAAAATTCTTTGACTATTTGACTTCCAAAGTGGAGTACATCCTAACTCACTTTCCTTATGCTAAGATCTCGATTTTAGGGTATTTCAATGTTCACCACCAGCTTTGGCTTTCATCTTCTTTCACTGACCAACCTGATGAACAAACCTTCAACTTTGCTATCCTTCATGACCTAGAGCAGCTAGTGCAGTTCCCTACCCGTATCCCTGACCACCTTGGATAGGATTTGAGGCAGTACACTTCTGATTTTCCTTGGGATGATTATTGCTTCCATGTCAGAGATCCTTCTCTTTGTGCCGAGCGCATAACAGAGGTGATTATCTCTGGCATGGAACTATACATTCCTCATACTTTCTCTAATACTAAAGCTAAAAAGCCCTGGTTTAACTCTGCTTGTTCTCGTGCTGTCAATGATAGAGAGGCGGCTTACAAACGGTACCGTAGCCACCCATCTGATGAAACTCATGCCCTATATATTTCTGTCCGTAATCATGCCAAATCTATTCTTCAACTTACTAAAAACTTTTTCATAAATAGAAATGTCAAAGTCTTTCCAACTCTAACTCTTCTCGTGATTTCTGGCATCTAGCCAATAATATCTCTAACAATTTTACTTCTTCATCTTTCCCTCTTTTACTTCAACCAGATAGCCCCACAGCTGTCTCTTCTTGCTCTAAAGCTGAACTCTTCGCTCAAACCTTTGCTACCAACTCTACTTTGGATGATACTGGGCATATTCCTCCTACTCCTCCACCCTCTGAATACTTCATCCCTAAAATAAAAATTCTTTATTATGACGTTTTCCAGGCCCTCTCTGGCCTTGATTCTCGGAAGGCTTACGGTCCGAATGGAGTCCCTCCTGTTGTTCTCAAAAACTGTGCTTCCGAACTCGCTCACTGCCTGGTCAAACTCTTTCGTCTGTGTCTTTTTACTTCTACCTATCCTTCTTGCTGAAAGTTTGCTCACATTCAACCTGTCCCTAAAACAGGTGACCGCTCCAATCCTTCTAACTACCAACTAACTAACCAACCTGGTGAACAAACCTTCAACTTTGCTATCCTTCATGAACTAGAGCATCTAGTGCAGTTCCCTACCCGTATCCCTGACCGCCTTGGAGACACGCCCAACATTCTTGATCTTTTCCTAACTTCCAACCCTTCTGCTTATTCTGTTAAACTTTCCTCTCTGTTGTGCTCCTTCGATCACAATCTTATTTCCGTTACCTGTTCTATCATTGCAGTGCAGCCTCAGGACCCGCCTAAGCGGAGGTGCTTCTGGCATTTCAACTCTGCTAAGTGAGAGGACCTGAGGCAGTACTATTCTGATTTTCCTTGGGATGATTGTTGCTTCCATGTCAGAGATCCTTCTCTTTGTGCCGAGCGCATAACAAAGGTGATTATCTCTGGCATGGAGCTATACATTCCTCATACTTTCTCTAATACTAAAGCTAAAAAGCACTGGTTTAACTCTGTTTGTTCTCGTGCTGTCAATGATGGAGAGGCGGCTCACAAACGGTACCGTAGCCACCCATCTGCTGAAACTCATGCCCTATATATTTCTGCCCGTAATCATGCGAAATCTATTCTTCAACTTACTAAAAACTTTTTCATCAATAGAAATGCCAAAGTCTTTCCAACTCTAACTCTTCTCGTGATTTCTGGCATCTAGCCAATAATATCTCTAACAATTTTACTTCTTCATCTTTCCTTCCTTTACTTCAACCAGATGACCCCACAGCTGTCTCTTCTTTCTCTAAAGCTGAACTCTTCGCTCAAACCTTTGCTACCAACTCTACTTTGGATGATACTGGGCATATTCCTCCTACTCCTCCACCCTCTGACTACTTCATCCCTAAATTAAAAATTCTTTATTATGACGTTTTCCAGGCCCTCTCTGGATTTGATTCTCGGAAGGCTTACGGTCCGGATGGAATCCCTCCTGTTGTTCTCAAAAACTGTTCTTCCGAACTCGCTCATTGCCTGGTCAAACTCTTTCGTGTGTGTCTCTTTGCTTCTACCTATCCTTCATGCTGAATGTTTGCTCACATTCAACCTGTCCCTAAAAAAGGTGACTGCTCCAATCCTTCTAACTACCGCCCTATAGCTTTGATTTCCTGCCTTTCTAAAGCCTTTGAATCTGTCCTTAGCAAGAAGTTAATAAGGCATCTATCAGCTCACAACCTTCTCTCTGATTGCCAGTATGTTTTCCGTAAAGGCCGATCTACTGATGATCTTTTTGCTTTACTAACTGAATCTTTGTCATCCTCTTTTAGGGACTTCAGTGAAACCTTTGCTGTCAGCCTTGACATATCGAAAGCCTTCGATAGAGTCTGGCATAAATCTTTAATTTCTAAACTACCCTCCTACGAATTCTATCCTTCTCTCTGTACCTTCATCTCCAGTTTCCTTTCCGACCGGTCTATTACTGCTGTAGTGGACGGTCATTGTTCTTCTCCTAAAACTATCATAAGTGGTGTTCCTCAGGGTTCTGTCCTATCACCCACTCTCTTTCTATTATTCATCAATGATCTCTTAAATCCGACTCAATGCTCTATCCACTCCTATGCTGAAGACACCACTTTGCATTTTTGAACGTCGTACAACAGACGCCCAACCCAACAAGAATTAAATGACTCAAGGCGAGATGCCATAGGACGCTCAACTTCTGATCTTTCACTAGTTTCTGATTGGGGCAGAGCAAACCTTGTTTTGTTCAATGCCTCAAAAACTCAATCTCTACAACTATCTACTCGACATAACCTTCCAGATAACTATTCTCTCTTCTTCAATGACACTCAACTTCCCCTCTCCTCCACATTAAATACACTCGGTCTATCCTTTTCTAAAAATCTAAACTGGCAATTTCATATCTCTACTCTTGCTAAATCAGCTTCCAAGAAGTTAGGTGTCCTATGGCGTATGCGTCCATTTTTCTCTCTCTCTCTCTCAGCTGCTTGCTCTTTACAGGGGCCTTATCCGCCCATGTATGGAGTATGGCCCTCATGTCTTTGGTGGCTCAACTCATACAGCATTGTTAAACAAGGTGGAGTCTAAAGCTTTTCGCCTAATCAACTCTGCTCCTCTAACTGACTTCCTTGATTCTTAAAGTCACCACCGCAATGTTACATCTTTATCTATCTTCTACCGCTATTTTCATGCTGACTGCTCATCTCAACTTGCTAACAGCATGCCTCCCCCACTCCCGCGGCCTCGCTTCAGAAGACTTTCTACTTCTTCTCATCCCTATTCTGTCATTCTTCCTAATGCAAGAGTTAACCAGTATCTTCACTCTTTCATCACTTAAGGCGCGGTCACACGAGTGTTTTTTTCGGCAATTATCAAGCCGATTTCATCCCGCGCCTGTGATTTTGCAGGCGGCGGCGATGATGGTGTGGTCACACGGTGCTGGCTTGATGCTCGCCGATATTTCGGTGAGCAGCATCATTCGGTGCTGAGCCGAGCCAGAGATGTATATAATTCATCAAAACAAAAGCGGACACGTTGTCAAGATGGCCTCAGAGGCTCCTAAATATTTAAAGCACTTAACCTTCTCAAGCATCTCACCATTCAAAGCTACATTCATTCTCCTCCCATCCCACGAACCTTGAACATTGCATCACTTTACTCTTACTCAACTTTACTCACAGTTTCCTTCGTTCACGTACTCTTCCAAATTCCCCTACCAGTTGTCTGAATCAGCCACCAGTGCAGTATAATCCGTAAATAACAGCTGATTCACATTCCATTCTCTACACTGAATATTTAC
The DNA here is from genome assembly GCA_029783475.1 of Metacarcinus magister. Taxonomy (NCBI): domain Eukaryota; kingdom Metazoa; phylum Arthropoda; class Malacostraca; order Decapoda; family Cancridae; genus Metacarcinus; species Metacarcinus magister. The sequence goes on along the minus strand of JAPQNM010000038.1, from coordinate 148,122 downwards.
CATATATAAACCTTTACCTAACATTCTTGCATTCACCTCCCTTACAACACCATCCATGTACAAATTAAACAACCATAGAGACATCACACACGCTTGCCGCAGTCTTACTCTAACAGCTAATTAACTAATTAATTACCTAAACGGGTTAGGCTCCTTACTGAAATTTCCAAACTTATTGAGGAAGAAATGAATAATAACAGTAATATAGAGTGATAGTCATTAAAGTAATTTATTGGATTTATCAAAGTAATTTATTATATCCTTTACATCTTTGATAAACCAAAAATATATATAGGTATTTTTCTAATATACACCTGCAAGGTCAGTTTCAATAGGAAAATAAAAAAAGGAATCATAAAAAAATTTATTTTATTTATATTACACAAAAGGGATGGATAGATATTGTGAATTAAAACACAGAGAAGAGGACTGAGAGTGGTATGAATGTGTGTGTTTTGTATTGGCTGATGGGACAATTATGGACACCAGGTTGTGGCTTATCCTCAACTGACAGGACAGTGACCAGTAGGATTCTGAAAACAAAAATAAATAAATAAATAAATAAACACACACACACACACACACACACACACACATATATATATATATATATATATATATATATATATATATATATATATATATATATATATATATATATATAATTATATTCCATCCTAACCTAACCATAGATAAATCATCTTCAAAACATACTCATCCTTCTGGTTAGGTTTGATGTTTGTTTAACATTTGAAATAAAATTTTTTCATTGAATGCACAGACATGTGATCTATTTTCATCATTACTACGAAAATAAAATACAATTCTGAAAACTTAACTTAGAAAAAGATGACATCTGGTAATAAGTAAATAAGTAGCCAATCAATCCTGCCCTCCGTTATTTTGTGGTGCTCTGGTTCTCGCGTTTGTTAGGTTAAGTTTGGTTAGGTTAACCTAGGATAGGGTAGATGAGATATGTTAGGTTAGGGTAGGTTAGTTTAGTTTAGATTAAGGTGTGTTAGAATATTTTATGTTAAGCTAGGTTCGACAGATTAGGATCCTTATTTAATTGGTTTATCTAAAAGAAGGATAAGAAATTTACAGCCTGGGTTTACTAAAAAAAAATATGGGTTAAGACAACCAGATATTTATTAAAATTAGAATCTATCTCATAGGAGCAATTCTTACCTTTCTCAAAGATTTCATGTCATTCTATGTTTTTTGAACCTCATATAATATTTTTAGAATTTCTTACCTGTTGCTAAATAGTGAAGTGGCAGACCGAGACTTTCAGCGGCAGTCACAGCTTGACGCATGTTTGTGTCCTTTTTTTGCCCCTCACTGAGACGTAGCCAGTGCCTGAAGGTAGATTGATCCTCCTGTCTTAGCTCTCTCAGTAGTCGAAAGGCTACACTTTCCTCTATTCTCATCAAGAGTCACTGACGACTCCATAGCCTCTTCTTTTTTCTCTCTTCAAGTTCCTGCTTCTTTTTCAAGAAACATTATCGTACACCTCCTCCACGTTTGTCTGCCAGGTTGTGCTGATGAATTTTAGCCCTTAAATGCAGATTTCCACCTAAAGTAACTCTTCTACAGCACTGTTTATGTGTCAGGTGGAGTTGTGTATCTCCAAAGTATTGCCCAAACCGAGAATATCAGATGAGCATGATCGTCTCCTCGAAATTAGCCCAAACCAGCAATTTCAAGCCGTGTTTTCGCCCAGCAAGTGCAGCCGGCTGGACAAATGCCGAAAAAACCGCTCGTGTGACCGCGCCTTTACACTGGTAAACTGGAACTCTCTTCCTTTGTCTGTTTTTTCCACCTGGCTAAGACTTATACTCTTTCAAAAGAGGAGTGTCAAGACACCTCTCACACTAAATTGGACTTCCATCCCATGTCTATGTGTCTCCTGCTGTCCTCTTTGCAGGGTCTGGCGGACAGTGTCAGTGCCAGTGCTCTTTTAATGTAAAACTTATTACGTACGCATGTTGGGGGTCACACAAACCCCAGAACATATTACATTATCACTGTATAGGGTGTGATGAACCCCTGCTATATGGTACGTCCACACTTACGTGGGGTCTGAGAGACCACAAACCACCATTATACGGCTCATGAGAGCACAAACGCAACGAAACTTCCTTCCTCCACAAGAGCATACAGCTATTTGAAGGTACTGGGCACTTGAGCAGGATAACGGCCAAAACCACTCAGCGATAATAAAAAAAATCTTTAGTGTGGGGTCTGACAGACCCCACGTAAGCGTTCTAGGGTTAATAATGCTTTAATGGCACAAGGAAAATATACAAGGGAAATATATATATGTGGCGAGATCGACATAAATATATCCTGTTTTTGGAAGGCTCTGCCGATAGCTTACTAACCGACTCATGGGTCAGGTCAAGGACCCTCAGCTCTCAAGCTACCCTGAGGGTTGCCATACACTGCTATATAGCTCGGCTATCACCTAAGAGTGTCCTCACTATTTATCTAAACTGAACAAATACGTACTATCTGAGATACAATATAAAGCAACACATTAAATGCTAAGGCATATCTAAAAATGAAGGGTAACATGTAAAATGGAAAAATATATAAAGCTTAAAAAATAAACATACATATGTGCAAATGGTTAGTACATGAAGGCATATTAGTAGGAAAATATAAAATAGGCGAGTTAAAACAATCCAAGTGAAGTCACCACCTGTGTACTTGTTCACATCTTAGTAGCAGAGCGCAGCTTGGAGCGATAGGTATCATTTGGAAAATTTGCAACTGCCTACTGTTGAAAATCTGTTTGCTGACGGTGCTGTTGTTCATGTAATGTCTCGATCGGCTTCAGGGAAACTTTCTTCAATCGATAGTGAAGGGCCCCAAAAATTTAGCTGAAAGCTTAGAAGAGCTTTCTGGTGCAAGTTTCATTACCACATCCAGACAACAGTGATATAGGATGTGCCCGCCGGTGCTGTTGTGATGTCATCTTCGCACGTGATGCTTGCAATTTATTGCGGACCTGAGAATGAATACTAGTGAAAACATTTGCCTGTTTTTTTTGCATAGTCATCCACATTATATACAAGTGACGGAGGCTGAGAGAGCACATCGTAAGACAGACACATATCCGTGCAAAAAAGAATGTAATGAGGTGATTTTCCTGTTGATGAGCAAACTGAGGAATTTATGGAAGCTGCAATCAGACCGTTTGAAGCAGGATGGTAAGCTGCAATGAATGTTTGAGTGACTCCGAAGTATTTACACACTGCTTCGAGCACATGGTTTTTAAATTTAGCGCCATTGTCGCTAAGGAGAACGCGAGGCATAGAAAAATACAAAACACATGAGTAATGAGAGCATGTGCAACAGCTTCTGCCGATTTTGTTCTCTAGAGGAGCAAGAATCCCGAAGCGACTGAAATGATCAACGCATACTAAAGCGTAATGAGATCCTTGATGACTCGCCGGTAGCTGTAACAAATCTATGGCAATAGCATCCATAGGAGCAGCAGGAGTAGGATAGTTAAGCATTGGAGCTGGAGTAGGAACGTGACCTTAATTTTCAGCACAAGTAACACATTCCAGCACATGTTTCTCAACATCCGAGCGCAAAGTTAACTAGTAATACTGCTTCCGTGCATTTTGTAACGTTTTTTCCCTTCCTGGATGTGCAGCGAGGGGAACATCATGCAGCAAACGAAGCACAACAGGTACAAGAGCATCAGGAATGACTGTTTGTGTGACTGGTTCACCATGTAACTGAGAATTACGACACAATACCTGTTCAGGAGTGAACCCAAACTCCGACAATGGAATAGGTAAATAAAGTATGTGTGACTCGTCACCTGATTCAAGAGTGTAAATAACGCTCATCCATTTGGGATCAGACCGCTGAGAATCGCGAAGCTGAGGAATGGAAAAATGTTCTACTTCTTGTATAGCAGCAACATTGCGAGATAATGCATCGGCGACAACATTAGCGCGACCTAGTACGTACTGGAAGGTAAGTCGATATTCCAGAATGGTCAGGTACCATCTTGCAAGTCATCCCGAGAGACTTTTACCTTTAAAAAGTTCCAAAAGCGGTTGAAGATCTATGAAAACATGAACCTCATAGCCAAATATTAAATCTCTGAAATGCTTGACCGACCATACCACAGCAAGGGCTTCTAAATGAGTCACAGAATAGCAAGATTCAGTGTTGTTAAGCACACAACTAGCGTAAGCAATGACTTGATTTTTACCTCTTTCGTCAGGTTGCATAAGAACTGAGCCAATACCAACCGAAGAAGCATCAGTGTAGAGGATGAAAGGTCGTGTAAAATCAGGAAAGGCGAGGATAGGCGCATGTGTTAACGCAATTTTGAGTCTGAAAACTATCCTCTTGAGCTGAACCCCAATGAAAGTTTGTATCTTTCTTCAACAGCTGAGTGAGGGGAGACGCTAATGAAGCATAACCTTTCACAAAAGATCTGTAGTAACCCGAGAGGCCTAGAGAGGAACGTATATTGTTCACTGAAGTAGGCGTGGGAAACTTTTTAACAGCTTTTATTTTGTCATCCATCGTTCTGATACCTTCACTATCCACCATGTGTCCCAGGAATTTGATTTGTGCTTCGAAAAATGAGCATTTAGAGACATTTACCTCTAGACCAACATACAAAAGCGTATCCAAAACTGACTGTAAGTGGGTGAAGTGCGATGGTAAATCTTTACTGACTACCAAAATATCATCCAAGTAGGCAAAAATATTTCCTCCTAACATTCCCGAAAAAATGTTTATGAGTTTCATGCACGTCATGGAAGCATAGGAGAGGTCCATAGAAGTACGTTGCCAATGGTAGTGTCCTAAAGCAGTTGAGAAGGCAGTGACTTCACGAGAATCTTCATGTAAGGGTATCTGCCAATAGCCAGATAATAAATCAAGACTTGAAAATTCCACGGAGGCATTCCACGGTGACGTGGATTCTTCAATGAGCTTCTGGTCTAGCATGTCTCGCACCATTTCCTCAACTTGAATACGTTAATTGTCTGTATGATATAACATAAATAGGCTGAGAACCAGGCTGCAACTTTATATGATGAAAAACGTTATTTGTGATGCCAAGGTGTTCTCCAGGCAACACAAGAACTTGTCTGTAGGATGAAAGTAGGTCTAGCAAAGTGTCTTTCCCTTCGTGATAATCTTTAACAGTGACATGAGAATGTAACGGATGGGGAGAAGCATTTGAGCTGTCGCTGTCACTCAAAACATTTGCAACAGTAAGGGATTGAGCTGATCCTGACTCGTCTGAAAAGTTCATAAGCTGCGTTCCGTAAACTTGAACATCTGCCAAACGTGGGCCGGTCTTTAAAGTTACTTCATATCCTGTTCTGTTGAGCACTAATAACTCAGAAATGTAATTATGGCAGATGGAAGTCAGAGTAGACTCAACGAACAAACGTTTGACATTACATGACTACGGCAATGACAATATAGTTGTACCGATAGGAGCATGTTTATCCCTTACCGGAATTACATAAGCTGGATTCGGTGGGAGTAGTTGATCACCGACTGTAGCAGCAGGAGAATTGATTCATGTCTGTGATAAATCATGCAGTGATACAGGAGCAAGTGACTTTAATCAAGGGCGAGTGCGACGCTCCGCCAGGAGAAACAACTTGCTGGTCATAGAGACGTGAAAGCAAGGGTTTTGGCGTTTTGAGAGCAGGTACTAGACGGTGGTTGACATGAATGGCATGACGTGATGGAAATACATCTATGTAATGGGAAGCAAGGGTAGAACAACCCATTAAACCGTCAGCTGTAACGCGTCAACTACATAAAAATCTATTTTCACAGAACGTGAGGAATGACTTAAGTTGACATGAAGCGTGACAATACCATGCACCGTTAATTTAGCACCTTGAACAGCTATGAGAATACCCAGTGGGGGGCGCAGAAGCCATCATAAGGCACGCGTTTGTGCAGTGAGTGATTTGAACGCGACAGGAGAGAGAAAATTTACTTCAGCGCCAGTATCTATGGCAAATGAAACACGATGGTGAACAATGCGAAATGGCACAATGATGAGGCTGCGAGATGAAGTTCGCGTGATAGCACTCAAAATATAAGTCGCAGAAGGCGATTAAGTAGACGTGATGTCGTGTGTTGTGGGTGGCTGTGATGAGAGTGGCGTGTTGGAAAAAACGCTTTGTCCTTCACCATATTCTTAATAGTAAAGCAATGTAAACCGTGTGAACCAGGCCCATGAACCAGACACTGACGTGACGGTGTGTGAGGTGAGGAATGAGGTACAGCAGGGGACTTGAACTCGCGAGAAACTATACGATCTGCAGGCACCAGGGGAGAGGCGTTGATGAACGGATCGTATTTAGAACATCTCGGAGGAGGTGCAGGCGGGAACATAAGTAGTCACCGGAGGAGATGAAGTTTGAGATGAATACTTTAGTTTGGGTTTATGATAACACCTAGAAAAATGGTGATTTGATTTTCCACAATACTTGCAAGAAACACGTGTAGACGCAGAAACTGGGACATCATTTACAGGAGGCACAGGCACTTCCGAAACACTTTTCTGTGACGCCACATTTGCAATAGGAAAACTCGTGTCTGATTGTGTAAGTTTTGCCATTAAGGGAAGTAAATTTTGATCAGGTTCAAAAGGATATGAAACTGCAGTAGAACTCTTATTTCCAGCTAACATGATTAGGAAAACCAGATTCTCTATCAATTGTAGCAGGTTGTCACAATGAATCGCGTTATTTGTTACTATTTTGAACTCTTCAAGGTATTAAGAGCTAAAATACCGTAATCAGAGGCTATTATTGACAGATGAAGACTGCATAACGTCTTCGCAGGCAGCGATGAATGTTTGAGCAGTATGTTGGTCATCTTTTCCACTGAAGTGACGTAACACTGTAAGTTGAGACAAAAACTTTATACGGGGGGCTGAAGAGTGTGAAACGTTCGCATTTGCTGTTGTGAAGGGAATTTGTGACTCCAACACTACAGAAACAGCTTTTCAAGACCGTAAAATCATGTACTAAGACACAAATCTATAACAAATAATAATTACAGGAAAAATAGATGCTATAAATGTTATTTTATGAAGTCAAATGAATAGCTAAACACTGGCGCGTCCTGTGAACATAGCTCATGAATAATATTTGCAAAAGAATATTTGGTAACTTGGTAAGGCGACAGAGAATGGCGTGCCACCCGAATTTTAGGGGAAACTCAGTCAGAAATATATATGATAAATTTCGTGACAAAAAACGGGTTGTCACTCGATTTTAGGGTAAACTGAGTTAGAAATAAAACGTAAACACATGGTGACTCCAGATGCAAGAAAAAGCATAAGAACATATATATATATATATATATATATATATATATATATATATATATATATATATATATATATATGGGCATAAAAATATATGTTACACAAAGACAATACTGAAATATGTATAAAGACACCAGAAAAATAATCACAGCTTGAAGTATCTATATCGCACCAAACTCACTGTAACTTTTGCTTTAGACAAAGGCCTCAACAATATGCAACACTATGTCTGCGTAATCACTGTGTTTATGGAATTACTGTAGTCCGTAAAATGGTGTATATTGTAACACGAGACGGAACTCACAAAATATTAAGGGAATATAGTTTGTTACACACAAATTTTTTTTGCAAATATGTGAATAACACAATAATTTATATAGTTGACCAATGAAAGTTAAATATAATGTGTTAGGAACACAGACTTGGAAATTTTTTTTGTAAATATATAGTAAAGTTCGTTTGTTATACTCACAAAGGCGCTGGCGCGGGTCACAAGCTAGGGCAGGTTGGGTGAAGGGGTGTTGGGGGTTGAAGGCCGGTCCGCTTGATGCTATGTAACAGTATCCCTTAGAGCACGCACGTTTTCTCTACCCGCTCCATAGAAAATGTGCGGTTGCAGTCTCAAACTATTGCAGCTTTATTTTTATTATATTTTTCAATATTCATTGTATCCAATATATATCTTTATTTATTTTTTTCTTTTTATAATATTATTAATCATTTTATTGCGCTGCATTTCAGGGCACACCACCAACTTGGACCGCACTGCCTAAATACAGTGCGTATATACAATTTTTGAATATTTGTTTTTTAAATCTTTTAATTATATATATAGTCTATATTTTTGTCAA
>JAPQNM010000038.1:129109-139829 GCA_029783475.1 Metacarcinus magister | reverse complement strand
GAGGCCAACGTGTGGAAAAAAGTCATGACCCTTCTAAACAATAAGCACTAAGCAATAAGTCAAAATAGAGCAAACAAAATAGATCTAAAAGAAGGTCTAAATTTGTTGAATACCTTATAACTTTCATATATATATATATATATATATATATATATATATATATATATATATATATATATATATATATATATATATGTGTGTGTGTGTATATGAAAGTTATAAGGTATTCAACAAATTTAGAACTACTTTTAGATCTATTTTGTTTGCTCTATTTTGACTTATTGCTTAGTCCCTTTCCAATGATTAATCTCTACAACTTTCTTCTGAATCATCTCAAATATGCCACACAATATTTTTTTGATAAGAAACCAATATACTTTTTAACAGACTCACGAAACATTTTGTTCTTCTTAGCTGCACTGGCATGGAAGAACCGAATGATTTTTTTCTTTTAAATACCTGGTAGCCAGTGTTGAGCTTGAATGGATGTGTATAGAGCTAAAGAGGTGACACATAAGGCCTGATGCTGCAATGCATAACTCATCAAAATATTATCTCCCTTATACACAATTTTTCACTATCAAAGCTACTTATACCATATATACTGCTCAACATATCCACCTACAATGCTGTTTGTTTCGTATATTCTGCAAACATCCCTGCTACACAAGCTTTCATCAACCCATGACAGGCTGACTAATCTGCGCCCCAACATCTACTGCTTCACCAGAAATTGTAATATTAAGTTATAAAGTTATAAAACCTGAACTTTTTTTTGGTTTAACAATGTTCTTTCTAGGGATGATACATGCTTACATTAATTGTCCTCATGTGTTTCCATTAGATTATTACGATTTCCATAACCTGTCAGAGTTTTTTTTCGATCTCTTGCAACTATAGCGCCGGTAGGCTTAATCGATGCCTCCGCCCGTTAGTAGCGCAAGTTTTAGATTTTTTATAAAGACTCCTTGTTTTTCTTCGTTTTCTTTGTTGAGAGAGGTTCATGCTGCCGCACGAAGTTCTTTAATGCATATAACTTTGCAAATCGCGTTGAAGGTAGTGTTATGGCAGCATGTGGGTGATCTCTGGCCACTCGGCGGTTACTCCATAAGAAGTGACCAACCTGTCGGGGGACTCGAACTCGGGACTCTGACCTGGTATGTCCCCCAGCTAGCCACTAGACCACCATATCAAGTTATCTTTTACATTTTGTTATAAATATGCTCAGAGTGTTACTGAAATACATCTAGACTTTATCTATCTCTTTGACGCCTCACTCCTTTCGGAAGCGTCTGCTAATGGAATGGTCACGGCAGAAGAGCCTCCACCTCTCTCTATCCAGATATTCCCTTCCTACTTGCTTAAGTGGTCGGCCTCTACACCTACCACCAATTTCACATAAGTACTCCTTTACCCTATCCTTCCAATACATGCATAATAAGTTCTTACTTTTTCAAAAGGATGACTGTTGCATATTGTTATGTGAGCCAACTTCATCTCTAGTTTTACTGATGATGACTTCACCTCCTGGTTCTTTAGGTAGAGCATCATTATCAGCCTCTGGGTGTATGTCAAGTGTTGCTGAAACATACAAATCATTGCCTAGTTATATAATCTATTGTTTCCACTGTTAGTTTACATATGTTGGGTTTGTGTGTGTCCTTTTCATAAAATTTTTGTTTGTGTGGTCTATTAAGTATTAAGTATTTTTCTGATCATATTTCATATTTCTATGTAATTGAGTTTGCTTTGTATACTTGTGCTTTTGGGTTCATTTAAATTAATGTATCTTTTCTCTACATTGTTTGATAAAGTGGGATTTGTTCACAAGTTTAAATGTTGTAAGTGATCCGCTAGGAGACTATTTTTTTGTTGTTGTGAACGAGACACCATAATGTTTGAACACATCCTCCTGCCCCGGCTGCCTTTATTGAGCTTCCTGCTATAGTTAAGGCTTCGTCATGTCGCTCCCCGCTCTGCTGCTGTACCTGGGGTGATCAGCATATTTTTTAGTTACGACGCTTGAAGAAAAAAAATTAACTAACTCATCTATTTATCTTTAATTTACATTTTGCTTGTAATCTAACCTCATAGATGTGTTCAGTTAATAATAACCCGATTGCAATATTTTTTTATTATACTGAAAATCGGCTTTGATAGGGACAGCTCTTAGCTGCTGCAGGTGAAACTTAAATCGAATTTTGTCCACAGCCTCTGTCTGGCTTCTTCCATAGTCATCAACAACTATCATAAATAAGCACAATAATTAAGTTAGCACGAAATGAAAATAGGTTGACTTATTCTGTATATAGATACTTTAGCTTCATGTTTCTTCTAGATGTTGTAGTTTTTACTCAAAGATAAAATAATGTTAGTAATACTAGACTAAGCATATCATCATATACATTAGATAGAAAAAAAAACTTCATTGAAATACAGCATAAACTGATAAACAAGAAAATTTTTTTAAAAATACGTAACTGATGACTCTAAGGCATCTTGTCCCCATTCCTGAGAAACGACCCCTTGCACATCTGGCGGCTGACACCATGAAATAGAACTCGTGATAACACAAATTTATGCCAACGCCATAAAACAAAATATGATATAAGCATAGTTTGTGCAGTTCATACGGTTCATATACTTTTTTGGTGTTATTATTTTGTAGTTTATGATATAATTTCCGGAATGCGACTATTATTTTATAATTAATATGGATAGAAAATGTGGGCAATTTGTTTTAAATTCGACTTTCTAGCTATACTCAATGAAATCTAAATTATCATAATTATTATAGATTGGTTTTGCACATTATCACTTGAGGAATGCCTGCCAGTCTATGTAATATTTAGTATAAATATATATATATTTACATTTAAAGGGTACTGGCTAAGAGAAAAGAAAAATAAGTAAAAAAAAAATCCCACTTGTCGCCAGACCCTGTAAAGAGGACAGTAGGAGAAATATAGACATGGGGGGAAGTCCAATTTAGTGTGCGCGGTGTCTTGACACTCCTCTTTTGAAAGAGTTTAAGTCATAGGCAGGTGGAAAAACAGACAAAGGAAGAGAGTTCCAGAGTTTACCAGTGTAAGGGATGAAAGAGTGAAGATACTAGTTAACTCTTGCATTAGGAAGATGGACAGAACACGGATGAGAAGAAGTAGAAAGTCTTGCGCAGCGAGGCTGCGGGAGGGGGGAAGGCATGCAGTTAGTAAGTTCAGAAGAGCAGTCAGCATGAAAATAGCGGTAGAAGATAGATAAAGATGCAACATTGCGTCGGTGACTTAAAGAATCAAGAAAGTCAGTTAGAGGAGGAGAGTTGATTAGGCGAAAAGCTTTAGACTCCACCCTGTTTAAAAGAGCTGTATGAGTTGAGCCCCCCCAGACATGTGAGTGGAGCGTCCATACATGGGCGGAGAAGGCCCCTGTACAGAGCAAACAGCTGAGAGGGAGAGAGAAATGGACGCAGACGCCATAGGACACCTAACTTTTTGGAACCTGATTTAACACGAGTAGAGATATGAAATTGCCAGTTTAGATTTTTAGTAAAGGATAGACCAAGTGTGTTTAATGTGGAGGAGAGGGGAAGTTGAGTGTCATTGAAGAAGAGGGGATAGTTATCTGGATGGTTATGTCGAATAGATAGTTGTAGAAATTGAGTTTTTGAGGCATTGAACAAAACCAGGTTTGCTCTGCCCCAATCAAAAACAAGTGAAAGATCAGAAGTTAAGCGTCCTATAGCATCTCGCCTTGAGTCATTTAATTCTTGTTGGGTTGGGCGTCTGTTGTACTATTATTTTATAATGAAGATACTTTTCCATTATACTTTTCACAATTTAAGGTTTGTGTTGTTGACTTAACTGTTTATTTATATATTCTGTGTCCTCCATAAGTCAGGGCGTTGTTTCAATCTCCATGTTCACCTGATAACTTTTCTCGTATTATCTTTCCATCTGCTATCTAGTCCCCCTCTACTCTAATACATGTTGGCTCATGGGGTTCAGCTAGTCAGTGTATCGCAAATTCTACTGTTGTAGCAACACTTCTTGCCCATCTCAGTTTTTGCTTCTTAATGTTTTATGTGGTGGTTTCAATTTTGTTTGTTGTGCTCTTTGTCTGAGATATTTTCCTTCTCATATATTTAATACTCCCAACACAGACCATTCTTTTCACCATTCATTTCTATGTACTTATTAACTGATTCTATACTTAAATTCCGCACTTCATATTCATTGCTACTTTACTAAGCACGCACAATCAAAAGTAGTCATGGTCCTAATTGCATTACACCGAGAGTGTAACTTCTTGTAATCACATCACAGCTCTATGAGCCCTCTGCAAGACAAAGGCCTCCCGTAACCTTCTCCAATCATTTCTATAAACTGTTTGTCTATTCTAGGTTACTCCAACAAAACTTCCTATCTCATCTCTCTATCTAGTTATATGTCTACCCTGTCTTCTTTTACTATCCCTGGGTTGCTATTATGTTACTCTATCAATCCAGCTGTTCGTTGCATGAAATCTCCAGCCCCTGTCAACTTTTCATCGTAATTGTGGTCGAGGTGTCTTCAACATAGGTTTGCTCCCTAATCCATAATGTTTTCTTCCTACCTCTCCATGTTATAACAAACATTATTATTTCCATTCCCCTTTGTTCCAAGGCATTGATAAGATTCCAGGTTTGATATCCATATGTCAGAACTGATAGAATATATTGATTATAATTTTTTTTCTCAATGATAGTGGGAAATTACTTCATAACACTTCATCCCATATCTATTCTGTTTCTGATGTATTTCTCATGCCCAGGATATACACCCATTTTCTGTCCTTAATAAATGTATTCTTGGCCACATTCTATTACTCCAGCATCTATTTAAATTTCATGCCCTAGTATCAATCATTAGGGGCTTATGCCGAAGGCTCGTCGCCTCGCCCACATTTCACCGCCAACCCCAAGGATCACCCAGCGTGAGTCTCCATGCAGGCCCACTACCTATAGAAAGTAACTCCATCGACTTTCCCAGCCCACGAACCTTGTGGGCGCCCCCATGGCCTCCTCCTCTCCGGGTAATCCCTTTTATAAACAACTCGAAAAAACAGGATCAGTTTATGGGTAACATGCCACATGCCCCTATTCATAATTTGCACGGATTCTCCCACCAGATGGGACGCATGCTAGCTGGACGTCAGGACGCGTATAAACAAACGGGTTTTATAGGAGTAATCGTTAGTGTATCGCAATTTAATCTTCGATTTACGAGATTTACAAGGCCACAAGCATCATGGAACTTTCACCATACATTCTTAGTGTATTGAAGGGTGAGGAAATGGAAAGATATGTCCAGAAGTGTGTGAAAATTGGTGCTGATCCTTATAATATTTCCCGACACATGTTTAAGGACGCAACTTCGCTCCAAGAAGATGAACTTCCCGACTTAGATTACGGCAATATTTACAGTTATTTGATCAATTTTAAACCGTATACGAATAAGACATTGCAGGGCTACAAAAGTCTGGAAGCTTACAAGTATTTTACCTCTGGATGGGTGAGGGAAATACCCATCACTGATGGCCAGCTGAACTCTGGAGCGCCTCAACCTCTTAGCATCATTTGTGCAAAGGTAAGTTCTTTATATTTAATGTAGCAACAGTTATGCTTTTTTTTGTATATAATGTTTGTCCCACTCTTTTCTCATAAATGTTTCTAAATTAATTTATGCATTTCCAAAGTTGCTGACGGAAGTGTTTGAGACTAAAAACATTTCCGACAGTAAGGTTAGGTTAGGTTTGGGTTAGCCCCTGCAGGGATAGGTTTGTGTTAAGCCTCAGAGGATTAGGGCCCTATGATTAGGGTTAGGCAAGGGTTACATAAGTTAAGGCAGCTTTTCAGACCCTAGCACCCCCTGTAGTTAGGTCTAGGCAATCCAGCACCCCCTAACTCTGATTAACCAAACATCTTGGTCATTACAAGGATAAATGAAAGTGAAGTACAGTATTGTTTGATCAATTATTTTTTGATTCCTCAAAACTAAAACATTAAGGATTCCAATATTGTTGATGAAAAATTAAGATTTAAGAAAACCTAAGAAAAAGAAAAGATCATGGACAAACTCAGAAAAACACAGCAGCACCCCCAGGCCGTGCTAGCACCCTAGATTAACTTATATGAATATACAGGCTAAATATATATAAAAAAGAAAAGAAAATGGTCAAAGTTAGCCTTTTTGTGTGTGGAAATTAGTAAACCAACATAGTCCAAAGATTTATTATTAATACTGTATTCTCTGAGCTCCTTTTTCATAGATTTTTTTGCTGGATATTTAATGCCAATATATATCCATATAACAGTATACTAAGACAGTGGAATATATGTATGGATGGTCATCATGGACAGATTAAGCATATACAGTACAGTATGTAGTACTTTTAATATTGTATGAACTATCTTAAACCTTTACTCATTTTGCATTGCAATTTAGTAAGTTTGTTTTCCCCTTAGGTGAAACACTCCCAGAACTTCAGTGAAGAAGAACTGAAGCCATGGATTGCTGTGGATAAGATGGGCATCATTGTAGCTACACACTGCTCTTGTATGGCTGGACTGGGGGAGGCATGCTCACATGTGGCTGCACTCATGTTTGCTGTTGACTGTGGAGTAAGCTGGGCTAAAAAAGAGTCTTGTACTTCAAGACCTTGCGGTTGGGTAGTGCCTTCATGTTCTAAAATTGAATATGCAGAGTGCACTGATATAAATTTCAGTAGCCCAGCTTCTAAGTACAAGGCTTTAAAGGAATACCATGAGCTTCCACACAAACATCGTCGTCAGCACCACATCCAACCCCTTTCTACTGAACGACGTGAGTGGTTGCTCACTTCTCTAAAGGAAACTGGAGTGAAATGTGCATTCCTGTCAGTAGTTCCTGGCTATAATGATGCTTATGTACCTGTTGGAGTGCAGCTGCCTAAGCCTTAATAAATGGGTAAGTCATAATCAAAATGTTAGACCTTCTACAATGGTTGCTACTTCAAGACACCAAGTATGGTGTTACTGCCGCAGGCCAGCAAATTATGACATGGTGAAATGCTGTCATAATTCATGTGATATTGCTTAAGAAGATTCTCAAAAGGAAATGATTGTGTCGAAATTGCAGATCATCTCTAAAAGCAAAACCATCACAGTTTATAATTTTTTTCAAATACATATCCATCTTCTCTATGTGTCCTGCATTTTAGCTTTTGCCATCTTCACTACTTTCAACTTTCAACATACTGTTTTCATAAACTAAATTTGTTATAGCTTTTTTTCACTGTGTATACAGTACACAGCTGTGATACAACGTTTCCCACTAAGAACTTGGTAATAGCAAAAGAGTAACCAGTTTTTGTTGCAGCATGCATTAACTTTGTTATGTACATCATATTTTGTAAAGTTTATAGGTGAGAAAGAAAATAAACACAAACTATATCTGCAAACATTTCATTAAACCTGTTGTGATATGATAATACAGTAATACTAATGTAGCTTAATGTAACAAAGTGAAATAAATATTAAACTCAACCTATACAAGTATATTAAATAAACAAAATTCCCCACCCACTCCTACCTTACACAGAAAAAAAATATATGCACTATATACAATTAACAATACATAAGGCTGAGGGTGACCCACTTGTAAAACACCAGCTTCAGTGGACCTAAGGAGCCTAATTCAATTTAAAAAGAACATTAACGGTTATTAGTCAGAGGGCACAATGGAAGGGGATAGATTAACTAATGCACAAGCTACATGTACACATTTGTCAACAGATGTAAGGTTCAATACTGGATCTTTTTGTAACATGTTAATTGGTAGTGTCTTGAAGTAAGGTATATTTATTCCTCAACACACCAATGACTCTTTCAACATGAATACGTTGAGATGCAAGTTCCCTTGTTTCTTGCACTTCAGTCATACTCAGCTGTTTTTTTACCACGTGTGAATGCAGGTATTTCAACTTTACACTGATATAATGCCACCCTGTCCTGGATATCAAAGCCTCTGTCTGCCAAGAGAACATCACCTGGTCTCAGTTTCTTCAATAACTCACTGTTATCAGTAAGACACTTGTCTGAAGTACGGCCTCCCCATCCTTTTGAAACAAATAAAACTGAACCTTGGGGAGTAATTGCAATCAAGTATTTGACAGTATTGTGACTCTTGTAATTTGACCACGTTTGTGCTTTGGCCTTCAGATCTTTTGATCTTTCAATGAAAATTTCAAAGCAGTCTATGATCCCAATACAAGAAGGAAATGTTTCTCTCTTTCAGGCCAAATTACTGTTTCTGGAACCAGCTGAACACAAAGAATGTCTATCACATCTAAAAATATTCTGGACACTGTTGAGTAGTGAATGCCAAACCTATAGGAAAGATCTTTAATTTTCAAATTTAAACGGAGTCTCGACAAGGTAAGTATAAGTTGCTGGAATGGGGTGATGCATTTTCTTTTTAGGGATGGAGTAATGAGATTAACTAGTACCATTAAAACTGCAAAAGAAGGGAGACCAGTGTAGTAGTTTACTTTATAATCATCATTTTTGAAAGAGTCTTCGGTCACTGAAAGATTTCTAATTGTTTTCTTACTCGATGCTAACTGTGCTCTCAAATCTTGACATTCTAGTTCAAGGGTTGCATAATCCTTTGCACCTTGCATTATATCGTAGTCCATCCTACCAGATGTGATGCTACATGTGTCACTGTCAGAATTGTTGCTATCGTCTGGGTTATCCTGGAGAAGTGTGGATGACATAGCTGCTGTAGCTGGCTGTGCACTGGTAGCTGCAAGAAGCTGTAAACCTTGAGCTGCATCGTGTCTCTTCTGATTTCCTGCTATCATCTCCTTGGTTGCCTGCCACTTTTCGTATCGCTGAAGCGATAACTCTGCCTTCTTCTTCTGTTGTGATGACTTGTAACCAAATACTGAAGGAATGAAGTCTAGAGATAGAGAATTATCAGATTTCTTCCCTGAAAATAATAGGTCTGGTCTGAGTGAGGGTTTTTCCACGCAGTACAATTATGGTATAAAACAATAAAATTCATCTGTGAACAACTATAATTGAAAAAACATTTGCCTCAGAAAAGCCACTATATAAATTGTTCTTCTGATGAAGTCTACCTGTGTGGTATAACTGCATAAGAGTTTTTGTTGTGATGCACTTGGGAGTACTGTACTTTTTAAAAATATAAGTATTCGACCTACATATTAATTAAAGAGGTGCATTTGCATACCCTGAGAAATAGACTCGAAAAGTGGCGAAAATGATTTTCTGTTATCGGTAATGTGGGTCAATAAAGGGGAAAAATCATGGCACTTCCTGATTGATTAGGTTAGGTTAGGTTTAGTTATAGGTAATTTCCAAACAATATTACGGTATAAAACAAGCAGTATTGTATATAAGCAAAATAAGGGTTGATGACTTGATGTAGGCCTAAGATACCATGATTGTTTAAGTTAGAGTTAAATCCATGGTTGTGTGGATGGTACAAGAGAACATAAGAAATGAGGAGACTGCAAGAGGCCAGTTAATGACCTACACGAGGCAGTTCCTTGCCCCCCACCCTTGGAATAATCCAAGCCATCCCACCTGTCATCCCTATCCATACTCTGATCCAACCGTCTTTTAAAGCTATCTATTGACTCAGCACTTACTACGTGTCTACCCAGCCTATTCCAATCGTTCACCACTCTGTTAGTGAACCAATATCTACCTATATCTGTCCTTAATCTAAGTTTTTCTAGCTTGTACCCATTTCCACGTGTCCTATCCTGACTACTAAATTCTAAAACCTGATCAATGTTTCCCTTATTAATTCCTTTTACCCATTTGAAAACCTCAATCAATTCCCCTCTTGCCCTCCTTCTCTCTAGGGAGTGGAGATTAAGACGTTTTAACCTATCTTTGTAGGGTAAATTTCTCACCCCCTGAATCATCTTGGTCATTCTTCTCTGGACTGCCTCCAAGGAGCCTATATCTTTCCTATAATAAGGGGACCAAAACTGAGCTGCATAATCTAAGTGGGGTCTTACTAGCGCTAAATACAACCTCAGAATGACCTCAGAACTCCTATTTGTCACACACCTACTAATAAATCCCATTATTTTGTTAGCTCTATTTCTAGCTATAATACACTCTTCCCTGGGGCGCAAGTCACTGCTTATTTGAACTCCTAAGGCCCTCACACTATATGACTTTCCTAAGGTATTGTCATTTAATGTATAGTCTACAGGCCTATTACCTTTACCTACGCTCATAATGCTACACTTGTTAACATTAAACTGCATCTGCCATTTCTCTGACCACTCGTACAGCCTATTTAAGTCATCCTGCAGCATCCTAGCATCATCTAAATTCTTTACCGGTCTTCCTATCTTTGTGTCATCGGCAAATTTACTGATATCACTGTTTATTCCTGTCTCTAAGTCATTTATATAGATTATGAATAACAATGGTCCTAGTACTGATCCCTGTGGTACCCCACTAGTGACATTACCCCATTCTGATTTTTTCCCATTAATCTGTACCCTCTGTTCCCTACTAGTAAGCCATCCCCTAATCCACTCTAGTATCTTCCCACCTATGCCATGAGCCTTGACTTTACTTAACAGTCTCCTATGGGGTACTCTGTCAAAGGCTTTACTGAAGTCCAAATAAACTATATCATACTCGTCCCCCTTA
>JAPQNM010000038.1:121609-124109 GCA_029783475.1 Metacarcinus magister | reverse complement strand
CTTGCCAAGTATGAAAGACGGATCAATGCCAGTCATGGAGGAACATTTCCAAAGATTATTTGCTTTACGTCCTGGATATATGTTATAACAGGTACAAAGTACCATGCAACATTGCACTGGTAATATTTATATTTACTAAATTTTCAGTAGTGTAGGGCAAGTTTTCGATCGACGAAGGCTTGCGTTCCACAGACTATTCTTTACTAAACAAAGAAGAAAAAATGCAACGTAATCGTGTATTAATTTGTAGATCGCAACGGTAAGTTACCACAATTATTATAATCTTTCAAAAAAATTTAATGAAACAAATGATTTTATGGTCTTCAATCTCTCAAAAATCAAACTCAGTCCTCTATCAACAGTCACCAAATACAGTCTTTCAGATAACTTCATTTTTCTTCCATAACACTACATTCAAAATTTTTGGACTGTCCTTCGTTAAGAATCACAATATAACGCCACAGGTGATACCCATTTGTGCCCTCAGTTTTCTAGCCGCCAACCAGCCATACAAAAGATTCGAGTCCATTCGATGTTCACTCCATGCTTAGTGTTCAAGGGCAGGTTTTGCCTCAGCCACAATGTAGCTTTCCCTTTTTAGGAGGTTCTTTCTGTTGTAATTTCGTAATTACTACTTATTAAACTGTTTATCAGATATATGCTACCATTTTTTCACAGAATATATCTTGCTTTTAAGTATCTTTTTTAGATTTAGTGTTGTATAAACTACACATAACAAATGTACTTTTCTTCAAGTGTTTGTTCTCGGCAGATTACTCTATGCTTAGAGCACGGAGTTGTGGTGACCGAGCAAGTTGTGTGAGGCAGAAGTAAATGATGGGAGCGGAAGTCCCGCAGGAACCGCCTCAGAAGTCGAGGACAGACATCGCCAAAGTGAAAAGCATCCCTCACAAAGGCTGGGCAGCCCTTGTTACCTTCATGGCGTTCATTACCTATGTAAGTACAGAGCACACTTGTCTACCCAATATACTACATCACACGCTTACTTATATCTATTTAAGTACAACACTCACTCCTTTCATTATTGTAAATGTGAGACAGTCAACGTCTGTGGTGACGGGACAGTCAATGTCGATCAAACTCTACTTGACTCTTATGATTATTATGATCTGACTGATAAGACGTCTTATAGGTTGAGTGTCCCATCAAGGGTTTGATCCTTACCTGCAACCTTCTCATGGTTACCCATTTTGATCAGTTTCTCATTGTTTAAAAATTCGACGTAATGCAGTGGTGCTGGTGAAGATCTTCAGTGAAGAAATCTAAAGTTTGAAGAGAGGGAAAATGTGTTGTTCCACTGCAGTCTTAAAAACTCTTAATCCGTAGTCATTTCCAAAGAAACAGTACTAAGTAGAAAAAAAAAATTGAACTTAGATAAAATGAAGCCTCAGGAAGGGAGATTTATACAAGAGAAATACAAGGGAACACATACAGTAATAGACCCTAGGGTCCCTGCGAAGGCCGTTTGATATAATTACTATACATTAACTATATGTATTGGATGCCTGGAAACACCAGAAATATATCTAAATGAGGAGGAGGAAAGCTATGCCATGACGGGATAGTCAATGGCGACTAAGCTTCACTTGGACCTTGATGATCATTTTAATCTGATTAGTAAGGCGTTGGGTGTGTTGAGTGTTTTGTCGGTTCCGGGTCGTTTCGCCACGAATCCCGTTTGCACTTGAGTCGTTTCGCGCCTATTCCCGTTCGCCCAGGGTCGTTTCACGCTTATTCCCGTTCGCCCCTATTACCGTTCGCCCCGGGTCGTGTCTCTCCTATTCCTGAACATCCTGGATTGATTGGTATTACTAATTGGAAAATAACAGCAATTAACTTATTATAATTGATTTATTGACTATAAGAAAAGTTAAAAGTATTGAAATGTTTGTATAGCTGATGTATGAATGAAATAATTATCTTTTAATTCATGATTGAGTATCTGTGCTGATGATGCCATACATGTACTTTATTTTTATGCCAGTATTTTTTATAGTTTCTCTCCTTGATTAAATAGTTGTTGTTTTTTCCTTGATTCAGTAGTATATCCAACTCATTTGTATTAAAAGGCGTCAGTAAAGAAAGAAAAAGACAATACACTTTATATATCTTATTGAACATAATCAAATCATAAATAACAATGATACATTATTGACAATAGTGTATTCACTTGTGGTCAATGAAATAACAATAATGATTAAGCAAATAGACATGCTGGGTGACAATGAAATTTAGAAAAACTAACCCAGCATACCCAAACTGCTCGCTCAGGAAATAAAGTTACACGCTGTTTTATATTTCAATCAAAGCCAAAAGTTATATTTTATTTGGATAAAAATAGAAAAACACACCTTTTCAATCTTCTTTACTGTTGATTCTTCTACAGAAAGGGAGGTAGGAGGTAGGAGGTAGAAAGAGAGGTAGGAGGTAGAAAGGGAGATAGGAGTTAGAAAGGGAGGTAGGAGATAGGATTGATTGC
>JAPQNM010000038.1:95209-115209 GCA_029783475.1 Metacarcinus magister | reverse complement strand
CACTCTTTCTTCCCTTCTACTGATAAACTCTGGAACTCTTTACCTGAATCTGTATATCTACCTTCCTACGACTTGAACTCATTTAAGAGAGGAGTATCAAGACACCTACAACCCTAACTTGGCCTCCCTTTTTTATTACTTTTTCTTCTATAGGAAACCGGAAATCACAAGTGGGCTTTATTTATAACGTTTTTTATTGCCCTTGGCCGGTTCTCCAATATCATAAAAAAAAGGATTAAAATCGTTTAAGGGTCAGTCAGGTATAAGGATTGTACTTAAGTCGGGTGAGGTTTCGTCGCCGTTATAGCAACGTTTTCGTGTTCCGTTACTCAACTATGTCTGATCACTGCATTATTAAAAATGAGTTCCTACTCACCCAGACCTGTCAGAGTCTCCATTTTGAGCTGAGAGAGTGTTGGTGCTTCCCAGTGGAAGACCAGATTTGAAGTGACTCATCGAGGTTCTGCGGCTTGTATAAATATTCTCAAATTTTAACCGGCTAATTAGCACAGTACAACAACATCGTCTCATGACCTGTATTTACCTCTGACTCATGTTCAAAGTCCTACCCAGGCCTTGCGTTTCGTGACTTTGAGCAAGTGTCTTGCGACTTCTAACTGATCACTCAAGCCGGCCAACGGTCACAATTTACAAACAATGACACACTGCCTATCTAAACATAAGATTACCTTTACTTATTTCCCCGGCTGCTTCTCAGGGCTGAGGCACAAACAATCCACTTTTCTCCTTCCATGTGGATATTCCACCTTAATTAATATTTATGGTTACGACAGAGGTAATGACATAGTTTTAGGTAGCGTAGGTCAGGTTTATTATTTTCAAGGTCAAATTTTTGAACGAGTTTTAAGCTGAAAAATGGTCTTTAGTAACAGGGAGAGATGGGGTAGTCACTCACTAAAGAACACCACAGAGAACAAGCAAATAAATAGTAAAATTCAATCAATAACAATTATGTAAGTAACTAAAATGAAGTATTTAGGGCTACATAAAATCACTACACAAAATAATTAATAATCTCTACAAGGTGTATCACTTATGTCTGTGCAAAGAGTTGTGTATAATGATTAGAACATAAGGATAGCAAAAATTGCGTAACCTAGGGGTTAATATGGGTACTTATGTGGCGAGGTTTGGATAGCAGTAGGTGTCACGTCCGTACTCGACAGAGGTCAGATGGAGACTAACAGAGGTCAGATGTAGACTGATAGAGGTCAGATGAAAACTGTGTGTATCTCTACATGTCTGTGTGTTTGAGTTTGTCCTTGTATGTTTGCTTGTAATTGCCTGTGTTTATGTGTGTTTCTGTCTGTCTGTCTGTATGTCTGTCTGTTTGTCTCTTTCTGTCTGTCTGTCTTTCTGTCTGTCTGTCTGTCTGTCTGTCTCTAAGTCATGGGTGTCAGAGAACATAGCTATGTGTTATGATAAAATCTTTGTCAAAAACCTATGATTGCGGTTGGTCGTGCAAGAGTTAGGTGGATGGTGACCGGAGTTCCTTGGCCTGAGTACCCCGTTAAACTCACCAGAGAAAGGGAAATGCATCACTTTGGAAGCATGAGTTTCTGCACCTGTTTTCTTCAATTCATAAGAACTTTACTCGCTCTTACTTATGTATGGAGATGTGTCGTCATAAGCAAGCGAAGCCACATGAAAAAAAGGTTGTAATTCATCAATCAATCAATTATTTGAATGAAGGAGAGGAGGATGGAAGCAAAGGTTTGTGGTAAAGAACCCGGAATACGAGGGTTTAATACTCCATTAAGACTCTACTATACAAATCTTCACTACAAATTAAACAGCAGGAAGTGTGTTCTGTACTAACAAGTACGTATGGGCTTTGCTTACGTTGCTAGGAGTGTGTGCTGTACTTACGAAGATAGGATGTGTGTTGTACTTTCATAGATATTAATGTGTGTTGTACTTATATTGATAAAAATGTGTGTTGTACTCATATTGATAAACGTGTATGCTGTAATTACATTGATAGGTGTGTGTGCTGCATAAGTTATATTAATTTTCTAATGTTTCGTATTTGGAACAATAAGCTATTGATCAAAATGGGTAGCCATGAAAAGACTGCAGCCTGAAACCGAACATCTGACAGGACTCTCAAAGTTAAAGACGCTTTCCCATCCAGGAACAATGATCACCATAGCTCAAGCGGTTTGTTCCACGTTGACTGTCCCGCCATTACATTGTATTTCCCCTCCTTTCAAAATCAATTTCCAGTGTTTCCAGGTATTGTGTAGATTATAAGTCTCACCTTCTTGTAACTCCATTTTCTCTTTGTTATCGTTAGCCGGGGACACGCATTGACCGGCCAGCTCCCACACTGACGAGACGTGTATGTTCCGCTCCGCTCTCACCTTGCTCACCAGTAGACATCTTCACCCGTAGGGTTGTTTTTTCTGCTTGTGTTGACCTGAGCTTTCCGGTTTTTTCCTTAGAGACCCTTGACACACACGACGGTGAATCCTGAAGGAGTGGAGGCGTAGGCCACTCCATGACGGGGATCCTTAGGGTTGCTTTTAGGGGGTGTCAAGGCGGGCCATAGGGACGCTGATAGGCAAGGTTTAAGTCCTGCAAGGGGCAGAGGCGGGGCTAATGCGACGCCTTTTAGAGGGTGGCTAGTATAGCCCTCCCGCCGCTGTAGGATAGTGTCGGGTTTTCTTTTTCTTTTTCCCCTAGCTAGTTGTGTTTCTGCGCGCGCAGTCTGGTGTAGGTAGGAAACTAGGATGTGACCATGAGGGGTGGAAAGGCTTCACGCCTTCCCCGTCCGACAGGCACGTCCACCTCTACCCAATCTCCGTCCTCCCCTGCTTCTCGTCTGCCTGTTACGGTAAAGAGACCTCGCCGTACCTCGTTCTCGAGCACTGACTCCACTCCCTCGGTAGGAGGAGCCTCTCCCTTCAAGACAGCGAAGGTAAATGACCACCAAACTATTGGCAAGGCTAAGATGGCTGTTACGCAGTCCGCAACTTCCCGCCTTTCTACTGCTTTGCACTCCTCTGCTGACCTTGACCGTGCCTCTCGTGTGGGAGACAAGATCAAGCGCCGCCTTGCTACAAATATAAATGCCTTTGCTACCTCTGTACTTCCTGCTACCTCTACTACATCTACTGATACCACAGCTGGAGCCTCGTTACAAGCCCACCCTAACGAGCGCCCCACTCCTGGTGAGGGCTCCTCCACCCGCTCCCTCTTGTCTGCTCCCTCCACCTCTGTTGCCACCCTTTCCTCCCTGCTGCCGGAGGATGTTCACGACCTGCCACCAGCCTCTACTTCTATCTGCACCGACCCTCCTTCAGATGACAACGACGAGTTTTCACTTGTCAGCAAAGGAAAGAAGATTAGGCCGCATAAAATGACTGAGGCGTCGGGAAACGCCACACACCCGAAACAACGCTCCAACCCTGCTCCCCGCACCACCAAGCTTGTGGTAGGTGTGACTAGCCCTCAGCCGCTGCCAAACGCGTACCCAGCTTTCCGCGTCCCGGCTCAGGAGGGGTACGCGACGAGCTACGACGCTGTGGCAGCCCTCGAGGAAGAGCATTCACAGCTAAATATGAAAAATGTCATCGGACGGGATGGCAGCTCAGTTCTCCTTCACAAGGACGAATACACCTACCTCACCCTAGATGCTCTAACCTCCGACTCTGCTCTTGCTCTGCAGCTAATAAAGCTCGATCCCAAAACACAGCTCACCAAGGTTGTCGTCATGGGCTATCCCATTCGGATGCCCCTGGCGTTATTACAGCATCTCCCTCAGGTAGAGGAGACCATGCGCTGCGTCACACCTCGCCTGAAAGAAGAAACTCGACAAGTTATTGTCACGGTCAGAGGCACCCTCCCTCCCCATCTTTATCTGGGCAACTGGGGGTATTTTATCTAAGACCTTACACGCCCGAGCCCCTTCGCTGCTTCCACTGCCAGAAGTTTGGCCACCACCAGAATAACTGCTCTCGCGTGCGGAATTTGCAGCGGGAAACACTTAAATCAACAGTGCCTCGACAAATACAAGGCGAAGCAAGAGGTGACACACAAGTGTCCCAACTGTGGGGAAGTACACCATGTGTGGAACCACAGCTGCCCTGCCGGCATACAGCGTGTTACGCAGGGCCGCGAGAAGCAGGTGTCGTGGGTCCAGGACCCACCGCCATGGTCCCAGCCTCCCCAAAGGATCTTTCGTTTGGGTACAACAGAGACGTCCCATGGAGACTTCTCAACAAGCCCTGCGACAAGAGGATTTCCCTCAGTTGCAGGAGCCGACACTGCCATCACCACTGCTACCACTACTACAAGTGCCGACACAGCCGCCTCTCATCTCCCATGCCTGTTCCTCCTACACCTCCGTCACAACCCTTGCCACAACCCTGTCTCCCTCCCCCTTGGCACCTTTCTCATGATACCAGAGCTTCTTCACGGTTTTGCCACAGAGTTAACGATGTCCGTGGCCACTGCTTTCACCCAGATCTCGGGGGCTGCAGTCGACATGTCAGCCCTTGAATCAGCGGTGAGCAGGATCCCAGACCGGGTGGTGAAACAGCTTACGGAGAAGACGCAAGCTCTCGTG
This sequence comes from Metacarcinus magister, assembly GCA_029783475.1. NCBI lineage: Eukaryota > Metazoa > Arthropoda > Malacostraca > Decapoda > Cancridae > Metacarcinus > Metacarcinus magister. Next base: position 110,618 of record JAPQNM010000038.1, on the reverse strand, counting down.
ACCACTCCTCCGCAAAAACCGGTGCCTCCTGCTACTTATCGGGCACCTCGGCGCCTTTTGACAACCAACTCACATCCATCTCTAGTCCCGGGCGAAGCGTTGCCTTGTCCACCACCTCTGACGGCAGAGGACAACTCAGACTCTGCCAGTGGAACTGTCGGGGATTCCGATTCCAGTACGCCTCTCTCCTAGAGGTGGCGCGCCGGGCTACTGTTGATGTATTTCTGCTACATGAGACCCTTTTACCGAAGGGGTCCACCACCACCATACCGGGGTACCGAGCTTACCACTGCCCGCGGGTCGGGCGCGCTGGCTGTGGTCTCGCCATTCTTGCTCGGCACTCCATCGCCTGTCAGCAGGAACAACACCCACTCTCTTGCGAAGAGGGGGTGGAGGTACAGGCTGTCACCCTCCAAGCCTCGAGCTTATAATTTATAACATATATCGGCTGCCCACTGCTGACCTAGAATTGGAGGAGCTGTTCGGCCTCGCCGCCACAGAGATGGTGCTGGCGGCCGGTGATTTTAGTTCCCACCACCCGTGGCTGGGCTCACCGTGCCCCTCCAATGTGGCAGGCCGACAATTATACGCGTCTTTTGAGAATTCAGAGCACGTCCGCCTCCTGAACGATGTTCGCAGTCCCACGCACATCAGACACGGGAGGCTAGATTTGGCGTTCGCTTCCTCACGCCTCGCTCCTGCACGGGCTTGGTCGTTCCACCTCACCCTTACGAGTGACCACTTCGGCATTGTCCTTGAAGTAACAATTCGCCTTGCCCCTCCGCCCCCCGCGCTTTAACATGCGTCAGGCAAACTGGGGCCTTCTCAAGAACACTGCCGGAGATTTGCTTCGGGACACAGATCTTGACCTTCCTCTGGATGAGCGTGCTGTGAATATCTGCAACATAATCCCTTAGGCGGCTCATCGTGCTATCCCTTGCGTCAAGCCCCACACCCGAAGATACAGAAACGCATGGATATACGGCTCCAGAGTGAGAGAAGTCAACAGGCGGGTAAACGCGGCGCGAAAGATCTACCGCCGCAACCCATCTCCTGACGCTCGTCGCTACCTGCAGAGCGTGGTGCGACATGTGCAGGCTGCTAAAGCCCGCCTCCGGGATGAGGTATGGCTGGAATGGTGCCGATCTATCGGTGCTCATATCCCTCTTGGGGGGAGATGTGGCGCCGAGTGAGAGCAATCTATAGCCCTCGTCCTCCTCCTCTGCCTACGCACCCCGCACTGCAAGAAGAGGTTTACCGACTAGCCCAAATCTTCGCCGCTTGCACCTCACCATCAATTCTTCCTGCAGGCTGCTAAAGCCCGCCTCCGGGATGAGGTATGGCTGGAATGGTGCCGATCTATTGGTGCTCATATCCCTCTTGGGGGGAGATGTGGCGCCGAGTGAGAGCAATCTATAGCCCTCGTCCTCCTCCTCTGCCTACGCACCCCGCACTGCAAGAAGAGGTTTACCGACTAGCCCAAATCTTCGCCGCTTGCACCTCACCATCAATTCTTCCTGCTGCCACCCGGAGGAGACAGTCTGACCTGGCGAGTGTTCGGGCTGCCATCGTCGCCGATGCCTGTGCTGAGGAGACAGCTACGGACGCTCCTTTTGCCATGAGGGAACTGGACGCTGCCCTTTAGCGCAGGCCAGACACGGCACCAGGCACGGACAAAGTGACATATTCCATGCTCTCTCACCTTGGGGCCACGGGCAAGGCTGAGCTTCTGACCATCTTCAATATGTCACTAAAGGTCGGATCACCGCCAACACCATGGAAGGTTACCACTATCACCCCAATCCCCAAGCCCAAAGACCCGGGGACCATGCGACCCTTCTTCCTGCTTAGCTGCTCTGCTAATATCTTGGAGCGAATGGTGCTCGATCGGCTCAAGTGGCAAGTCGGCAAACTCTGTAGCATTGTGAGCTTGTGAGTGTTTGTAGCTAGTTGGTCCACTGGATAATGAGAAAACTCAGATCCAGTTAAGGTTATTTTATTCACATAAAACTTGAACAATTAAACAAAATAAATATTTTAACAAAGATGATTCTAAATGATATATGGGTAATGTTGTTGAGTAGTGCGCGTAAAGTTAAAAGTGTTTGCTGAATTGCAGCACAACTAAATAAATAATAATATTATAAAAGAAAAACATAAATAAAGTTACACAAAATTATACATGAAATAATGAAAAATATAATAAAAATAAAGTTATAATAGTATGGGCTTTGCGACCCGTTCTCAGGGAACGGGAACGGGAACGATGGCATCAGGGTCTAGGCTGTCCTTGACGCTGAAAAGAGCGAGCTGTGTAGCAGGAGGCAGACGTTGATAAAACAGCTGTTTGAACAACTCGGGGTCAAAAGCGCTGTATTTGTCTCCGAGTAGCTGCTTCATGCGAAGCAGTAGGTCTGTAGGCTTCTCATCACCCAAATCATCCTTGGAGAACAGCTCTTTGAGGCGGGTGGCAATAGAAGACTGAAGTTTTGAGTGTATAGCAGTCTTCAGGTCTTCATAGGGCGTGGTGGAGGTGGAAGCTTTTGAGATGACGTCAGAGACTTGTGGAAGGACGTCAGGAGGCAGGAGGCTAGCAGCATGGGTGAACTGGGTGAGGTTGTTGGAGATTTTGGATGTCTTAAATCTGCACTCCAAAATAGCGAACCACATAGACGGGTTCTGTGGGCAGAAGGGTGGCGATCTGAGTGCCACTGCTGCTGCAGTGTGGAGGTCGTCGTTGTCAGGCATGGTGAAGTCAAGTGGTGTTGAACTGAGTGGCAAAGGTGCTGGCATGGCCAGGGGCCACGGTAGCTCAGGGAATGAACCACAGTTAACACTAGTGACACTGGTGTATAAACACGCCCGATGTAGGGCACCTTGGTGGACACTAAGGCACTGAGTGTCCGGGAAGGCACTGTAAGTAATTAATCCACGGGAAAGTATAGTAATCCATAGGGTGGTGAGCACTGAACATAGGTGAGAGCACTATTAATCCACGTTGGAGTAGAGTAATCCATCGGGCGATGAGCACTGAACATAAGTTGGAGCACTATGCACTGTAGGTAAGTAATCCATGGGAGAGTAGAATCCACAGGGTGATGAATAATCCACAGGGCGGTGAGTGGCGATGGTGAAGATCACTTTAACGCCGCGAGGCGGTAGGGCAGGGATTGCACTGAGGGCGCTGAGGGGGTAGAGGCCGGGCATGCGTGCGCATTAGGCCGCTGAAGACGCAGTGAGGCGTCTGAGGGGACAGGGCGTAAGGCCGTGCCGATGACGCAGTGAGGGCGTCTGAGGGGGCACAGAAGGTGCCAGGGTGGGTGGGAGGGGGAACCTTACAAGTCACAGCTACACAAGTGTGTAGAATATTCCCGTCTGTCGGCTCATTCTCACGAACCCCAAAATGGAGGTGAGACTTTTTGCCTTGGGAGTGTAAAAGCGAATGAATCTGTAAGACCCAGGCCTTCACACTAGGAACATGTGCTCTTTGTTTAGCACAGGCAGTATGTCACTGTTTGACCTTAGCTCACTCTTGGGTCACCAATTGTAGCATTGTGAGCTTGTGAGTGTTTGTAGCTAGTTGGTCCACTGGATAATGAGAAAACTCAGATCCAGTTAAGGTTATTTTATTCACATAAAACTTGAACAATTAAACAAAATAAATATTTTAACAAAGATGATTCTAAATGATATATGGGTAATGTTGTTGAGTAGTGCGCGTAAAGTTAAAAGTGTTTGCTGAATTGCAGCACAACTAAATAAATAATAATATTATAAAAGAAAAACATAAATAAAGCTACACAAAATTATACATGAAATAAAGAAAAATATAATAAAAATAAAGTTATAATAGTATGGGCTTTGCGACCCGTTCTCAGAGAACGGGTATCTCACGTTCTCTATGGTGTGTAGGGGAGACTGCTACAACTCCACCCACACCTCTTCGCTTTCCAATCGCGCAGGAACACTACCACCTGCCTCATGACCCTCCAGGGAGTTATCCGATCACGCTCGAGTCTAGTTGTCTTTCTAGACCTGGAGAAGGCCTTTGAAGTGGTAAACCCATCTGCTATACTCAAAGAGTCAGAAGCCGCCTCCTGCAAAGGCTGGAAGGGTTCCTGACTGGGGTCAGTTCCTGCGTGAGATTTCAGGGGCACCTCTCCACCCCGCAACCTCACACCTTGGGCACCCTGCAAGGCAGCTGTCTTAGCCCATTTCTTTTCAACGTACTGATTGAAAAGCTATCCATAGAGTTTTATGGGCAAGGGATTATGCTCCTCTGCTGCGCGGATGATTTGGCCCTGGTCATTCCAAAATGTCACCACCAAGTTACCGTCCCTCGGGTTCTGGAACTACTGTTGCAGCGTTGTTCCTCCCTTTGTCTCAAAATAAACCCAGGGAAATCACGCTATATGATCTTCGGTCTTCAGCCTCTCGTGCAACCGCTGCGATTGGGTGACACCCCTCTCCCGCACGTTTCCACGCGCCAGTACCTGGGGATCTGGTTCGATGCGGCCCTGTCCTTTTGGCCACATGTGAAATACCTTCGAGAGCGGACTGCAGCGAAGGTGAAGGTGCTTCACTGCCTGTCGGGCCGGGGAGCCGGTGCCTCTGTTGAAGTGAAACGGCGGTTTTACACTGCAGCGGTCCGCTCAGTTCTAGACTACTCTGCACCCTGCCTTCCAGGACTCAGCAACACCAGCTATCAGTCCCTCGAGGTCCAAAACGGAGCTATGAGAGCTATTCTGGGGGCACCGTGGTGGACGTCCGTGGAAACACTAGTCAAGAACCACATCTTGGCCAGATCTTCCATTGCCTTAGTGGCGTATCTACGCCACTGGTACGCTACACATCTGTTCACCCAGTTTCGCCAGACGCTCCAGCGTCCACCTACAGCTACTCCTGAGCGGAACTGGGTGCACGCTGCAGCTGACGCTGCCCGCATCTTGGGGGTGGCTGAAGACGTGAGGTGTGACCCGTACCTACCCCTCCCGGATCGCCTCTAGCCCTGTCTTGTTCTGACCTCTCCCATTTATTTTCTCATTTTCTCTCTTATACCTTCCTTCTTTTCTTCTGTTCTTCCTTCCTTCCTTCTTACCCCCTCCTCCACTTATATATATATATATATATATATATATATATATATATATATATATATATATATATATGTATATATATACATTATTATTATTATTTCAAACTGCAAGTGAAGCGACCAGTTTGGAAGTTACGAAACAACCCCATCCAAAATTTGTCTGTGTGTCTGTATGTGTGTCTGTCTGTCTGTCTGTCCGTCCGTCTTCTATCTCCTCCTAGACCACTAGAGGGATCAGAATGAAGTTTTCAGGGATCGTAGGCATTAACCCTTATATGGTTATTATATATTAAAAACTTATTGTTATTATGTAAATTTTAAAGTTATATGTGAAAAACCTGTACCTCCCTTAATTCTGGTCGCACATACTGGCACAGGAAACACCTCGATCAGGGTGTTGTAGGAGTTGATCGTCTACAAAAGAAAGTTGGTGGAGTTCTTATTTCCATCCCTACCCTCTTTCTCGCTTTTAACAGACTCAAGCTGCCTGAAGTTGTCAAACTGGCGTGGCTACGACTCCCAGTAAAACGAAACATACCGTCCCCTAGGCAATGCTTTCACTGTCAGGCATTCGGACAAGTCAGTCGTTCCTGCCATAGGTTGCAAGATGGCCTCCCAGCGGTGTGCCCGTCTTGTGGTACGAAGGATCACGATGGCATGACCTGCCCTGGTCTTATCTCCTGTTTTAACTGCCGCGGACCTCACCCAGCTTACTCAAAAGACTGCGACCGCTACAGATTTGAGAGGGAAGTACTCTCCATCAGGACAACGGAGAAAATTGATTTTGCCGAGGCAAAGCGTAGAGTTTTTACTACGCATATACGTCCGTGAGTGACTTATGCAACTATGCTTTCCTCTCTTCCAAATAGACGTCACCTCCACAAAACGACTGCTACAGTGCAGCAAGTGGCTAAGCCACAATCTGATTCCACTACAAATGTTGTTGCTCCTGCTGCTCTGCCCGCTACCTCTATGGAGGTGTCAGAGGAATTCACTCAGGCCCCTACTGCTACGCCATCACACCATAAGCGTTTCAGAAGTGAGGACTCCCTCGAGGAGGTGCCCCTTCCTAAGGCACGATCCTCTATAACCTCGGGTGGGCCTCGAAGGCCCCCACCAGTCTCGGCTCCGGCCGTCACTTCTACCCAAGTGTCGGCTTTGGCCGTCACTCCTACCCCGGTGTCGGCTCTGGCCGTCACTACCTCTCCGGTGTCGGCTCCGGCCGTCACTCCCACCCCGGTGTCGGCCCCGGTCGTCACTCCTACTCTGGTGTCGGCTCCGGCCGTCACTCCCACCTCGGTGTCGACTTCGACCAACACTCCTGTCCTGGTGACGGCTCCGGCCGTTACTCCCGCCCCTGTGTCGGGTATGGCCGTTACTCCCGCCCTGGTGTCGTCTACGGCCGTCACTCCCACCCTGGTGTCGGCTCCGGCCGTCACTCCTACCCCGATGTCGGCTCACGCCGTCATCATCGCTCCTGCTGCCAGTCTGACCAAGCCTGTGGCCACCTCACTGGCTACTCCCCGTCGTGGTGAGTCACCTTGATGTGGTGGCGGGGCTTGAAGCGTGGTCGGCGGCGCCCCTCTCCTGCGGGGCCCTGTCCGTCTCTGTAGGGTTGGTGTTCGTCGGCCTCGTGGACCAAGCACTCCCCCTTCATCACTGGTAGAGGGGGCCTACCGGTGATGTTGCTCGTCCTTACCCGTCTACATCTAGGGCAGGACTAAGCCTCCCAGCGTGTTTGCCGTGCGTGGCGTCCCGTATACTCCCCGCGCTCCCTCATCTAGGAGTTGAGTCCACCGCGGGGCAGGAGGTAGTTCCCTGCGGTGGACAACAAACTCATTTGGTGGGGGAGTTGGGGTAAGACAGGTGGTCCAGTGTGGCCCCGCTGGATCAATCGGCTGGTCATGCATTGGCTGTCAAGCGGCTGCTGTCTGGTGGGCACCGCAACGGTCACGCGGCTGCCACCTCACTCCAGGCAGTGGCTGCGTATACTTCCCCCACTACCCCTAGGGCTGTTGGGAGCCGTCGTGCCTCAACATACATCCCTCCCTTGTTGAGCTCCGTGGTGGGTGGGTGGGTGGGGAAGCGAATGTTTTCTTACTATTTTATGGCATCTTCACCACCACTCTCGCAACCAAGCTCTCTCCCCGACATCCGCTCGTCCCCGGGTTCTTCTTCTCGATCTTCCCTTATCGCCACCCTTGAGCCTTTCCGGGCCACGGGTGGTGCAACTGGGACCACTGTCCCCTTCGCTTCGAATTCTACAGATACGAACCGAGAAATGTTTAATTATAAGCCTAGAAAACAAAGACGCGTTAACGCACAGAATGGGCTTTTCAGGCCCTCTCATTCAGACTCTACCAGGTACTTTCGAGCCGGCATATTACGAAAATTTCCTTGTTATCAAGTCTCTTGATGGTGTGTCGGTTATGGATCTAGACATATTTGACATACATCGAACACTCATTAAAGTTTGTGGACGCGAGCCTAAGGTCTCCTCCCAAAAGGACGGTAGTCTCCTGGTGGAGGTGGCGTCCCCGGAAGAGAGTTCTCGCCTCAGAGCGATCTCCTCTGTCTCTGGAACGCAGATAGCGTGTACTCCACACGCTACCCTCAACCAGTGTAAGGGGGTCATCTTTTCTCGTGACGTCATGCGCTACTCAAACGAAAAGCTTCTACACGAACTAAGTGATCAGGGTGCTGTAGGAGTTGATCATCTACAAAAGAATGTTAATGGAATTCTTGTTTCCACCCCTACCCTCTTTCTCACTTTCGACAGAATCAAGCTGCCTGAAGTTGTCAAACTGGCGTAGCTTCGCCTCCCAGTAAAAACATACATACCGTCTCCAAGGCGATGCTATCACATTCAGGCATTCAGACATGTCAGTCGTTCCTGCCGTAGGTTGCAAGATGGCCTCCCAGTGGTGTGCCCGTCGTGTGGTACGACGGATCACGATAGCACGACCTGCCCTGGTCCTATCTCCTGTTTTAACTGCCACGGACCTCACTCAGCTTCCTCAAAAGATTGCGACCGCTACAGATTTGAGAGGGAAGTACTCTCCATCAGGACCACAGAGAAAATTGATTTTGCCGAGGCAAAGCGTAGAGTTTTTACTACGCATATACGTCCAGGAGTGACTTATGCAACTATGCTTTCCTCTCTTCCAAATAGACGTCAACTCCTCAAAACGACTGCTACAGTGCACCAAGTGGCTAAGCCACAAAATGATTCCCATACAAATGCTATTCCTCTTGCTGCTCTGCCCTCTACCTCTATGGAGGTGTCAGAGGAATTCACTCAGGCCCCTACCGCTACGCCATCACACCATAAGCGTAGCAGAAGTGAGGACTCCCTCAAGGAGGTGCCCCTTCCTAAGGCACGATCCTCTATACCCGCTGGTGGGCCTCGAAGGCCCCCACCAGTGTCGGCTCCGGCCATCACTTCTACCCAAGTGTCGGCTTTGGCCGTCACTCCTACCCCGGTGTCGGCTCTAGCCGTCACTACCTCCCCGGTGTCGGCTCTGACCGTCACTCCCACCCCGGTGTCTGTTCCGGCCGTCACTCCCACCCCGGTGTCGGCTCCGGCCGTCACTCCCAGCACGGTGTCGGCTCCGGCCGTCACTCCCACCCCGGTGTCGGCCCCGGTCGTCACTCCTCCCCTGGTGTCGGCTCCGACCGTCACTCCCACCTCGGTGTCGACTTCGACCAATACTTCTGCCCCGTTGACGGCTCTGGCCGATACTCCCGCCCCTGTGTCGGCTACGGCCGTTACCCCCGCCCTTGTGTCGGCTCCGGCAGTCACTCCTACCCCGATGTCGGCTCACGCCGTCATCACTGCTCCTGCTGCTGTGGCCACCTCACTGGCCACTGGGCTAGGAAAGACTGCAAGGCGATTGTCCACTGCCTCCACTGCTCTAGCCACTGGTATTAGGCAGGACAAGAGCAAGAAGGATACTGGTGTTGGGAGGGCCTCTTCTAGGGGCCTCCCCACGCACCGTTAATTTTAATATATATAATATCTTACAGTGGAACCTTCGTGGGTTGAGAGGGAATTGGGAGGAGCTCAGTCTACTCCTGTGGGGACACCAGCTGGTCTGTGTCTGTCTGCAGGAGACTATGATTGGTTCATCCTCCCATCCTCTACCCAGGGGTTACTCTGGCTTTTACTCTCCTCATGATCGCTCGCAAGGCCATCATGGTGGAACAGCAATTATTTTTAGATAACTCACAAGGCATTGCTTTTACCTCTTTCAATATTGTCTCCCCCCTGCAGCTGGTGGCTGTCCAGCTCCACCTCAGGAGAACTTACACTGTCTGCTCTTTATACGTCCCTCCCAATTCTCCAGTAGACAGAGAGGACTTCGTTTCCCTAGTCCAGCAATTGCCTCCCCCGTTTATTGTTTTACGAGATTTTAATGGTCGGCACACCCTGTGGGGAGATGCACTTATCAACCCCAGGGGAGCAATGCTTGCCACTGTGGTTGAAGCCTTAGATCTAGGTATTTTTAACACCGGTAACCATACACACTACCACATCCAGACAGACACCACCTCGGCCCTAGATTTACCATTGTGTTCTCCTGACACCCTACTTGACTTCACATGGAGCGTCACAGGAGATCTTTGTGGGAGTGACCACTACCCTATACTCATGTCTTCTCCCGACGTCCTCCTCTTACCTCGTGTCCCTCGCTGGCGGCTTGACCGCGCTGACTGGGGACTTTTTAAACCACTTGCCATAGTTGACTGCGAGGTTGATGAGTTCCTAGACATAGACAGCGCTGTCGAGTATTTTACATCTATACTCCAGCGAGCTGGTGAGCTTTCCATCCCTCAGACCACAGGGTTTACCAAGCGCCGACCGGTCCCCTTGTGGTCTGATGAGTGTAGACAGGCAGTGACAAAGCGTCGTCGAGCTTTTGGTAGGTACCGTCGACACAAAACAGAATTTTTCCGGGGACAATACAGACTGGCTAGAGCTAAGGCTCGTCGAGTCCTCACGGATGCTCGCCGTAAGTCCCTTGCATCTTTTGTCTCCACATTGAACGTGCAGACACCTATGTCGCAGGTATTCAAGCGCGTGCGGAAGATAGCAGGAAAGTTCTCTCCAGGCCCGCCACCGGTCCTCCATGTCAACGGGGATAAGGTATCTGATAGCCAGGCGGTAGCCAACACACTCGCTGAGACCTTTTCTTTTGTGTCCAGCCGGGTCTCGAGATCTCCAGCAGTGCGTCTCCAGTTTGAGGCAGACGAGGCTCGCCAACTAGACTTTTCATCCGGTGGGGGTGAAAACTACAATGTCCCTTACTCTCTACCGGAACTGCGTTCAGCTTTGTCTCTATGTAATGACTCTTCCCCAGGGGCAGATAACATTACATAATCAATGATCCGTCACCTAAATTCTGGGTCCTTCCTCCTAGGATTATTTAATAAGATGTGGAGTGACGGATACGTACCCCCGTCCTGGAAGTCTGCTATAGTCATCCCAATCCCCAAGCCTGGAAAGGACGCCTCCCTCCCCCTTAACTATCGACCCATTGCCCTTACCGTTTGCATGATTAAAGTTTTTGAGAAGATGGTTAACACCCGTCTAGTCTGGTTCCTTGAGAAGGGTGGCCATCTTTCGGCAGTACATTGTGGTTTTCGTCGATCTCGCTCTACTTTAGACGCTCTTCTGCGATTAGAAAACACTATCTGCCAAGCTTTTGCTTGCAGGCAGCGGGTTGTGAGCGTCTTTTTCGACCTTGAAAAGGCATACGACACCACCTGGAGCTATGGCATTCTACGAGCTCTCCATACGGTTGGACTCAGGGGTCACCTCTCTCTGTTCCTCTTTTGAGCAAGAAGAAGGAGTCCCTCAAGGTAGTGTCCGCAGTGTCACTCTATTCAGCGTTACCATCAATAGCATCACCGAGTGCGTCCACCGGGACTTTCGATGCACGCTATACGCTGATGACTTTTCCCTCTACTACGCTTCTTCTCGTCTCGATGTGGCCGAGCGACACATCCAGTTGGCTCTTGGCCGGGTCACTCGTTGGGCCGATAGTCATGGTTTTAACTTTTCCCCCACAAAGACAGTAGCTATGCTTTTCCCCCGAAGCAGTGGCAGGAGACTGCCAGTAGTTGAAACGACTCGATTCTTGGGCTTAATACTTGACAGACGCCTTACCTGGTTGCCACACCTGCGGGACCTGAAAGCTGCTTGCCAGCGGTGGATGTCCCTGCTCTGTTTTCTTTCCCATGTGTCTTGGGGAGCTGACCGCACCATTCTCCTCTGTTTATATCACTGTTTCGTTCTGTCGAAGTTAGATTACGGTTCCCAAGTCTACGCTTCAGACACATCCCCTCGCCTTCGTTCTCTCGACTCTGTTTATCACGGTGGAATCAGACTGGTGACGGGGGCCTTTCGGTCTTATCCCAGTCTGCTCGTAGATGCAGGAGTGTTACCCCTCGACCTTCACCGTCAGACTCAGATGGCACGTTTGTGGTTCAGATGCCAAAGTCTCTATGGTGATCCCACTTACAGTGCTGTGACGGACACTTCACGGGACGCCACTTTCACCCAGCACCCGCACTTCCCAAAGCCTTTTGTCTTTCGGGATCGTGGCGTCTATGAAGAGTTGTCCCTTCCTCGCCCTGCCATAGCTGTCCCACGATTATTGCATGTCACGCCGTGGAAGCGGCTGGCAGTATCGTATTGCTGTTACATGCCGGCTAACAAGTGTGCTATGTTGGAGCATGCTGCGAGGACTTTGTTCACCAATCATGCCTCCGTATATGAGGGTTGCACGCCCATTTTTACGGACGGCTCCAAATCCGATGCAGGCGTCGGATTTGGAGCTGTCTTCTTTGATTTTACTCGGTGCGGCAGTCTACCACCCTTTACATCAATTTTTACCGCAGAGCTTTTTACCTTGAATGTTGAGGGTTTTGTTATTTTTTCTGATTCCAGAGCAGCTTTGTCAGCCCTTGAGGATTTTAATAACGCACACCCAATAGTCTCAGAAATTTTCAACTGGCTCGTACTAGCAGCCCGTCGTGGGCACAGAATTTCTTTTTGTTGGGTACCAGCCCATGTCTCTGTGAAAGGGAACGAGAAGGCAGATGAGCTAGCTTAGACTGGCGCCTCTCGTCAAGTCACTACCTACCCCGTCCCTCACAGAGACCTTTTTCCCACAATTAGAGCTGCTATTCTTGTAGTTTGGCAAGAGAGATGGAATGCCAATAGAGCCACCTCCAAGATGGGTGCAGTTACCGCAAGTGCTGTTAGCCCCTGGTCTTATGCGCACGGCCGAGGCCGCTGCCGTGAGACAGCATTGGCCCGTCTACGGACGGGCCATACCCGCCTCACCCACGGTTTCCTCATGTCCCGGGGAATTGAGGCCTATTAGGATGATTGCTTAGTTTCCCTGACTGTGCAGCACTTGCTGGTCGAGTGCCCCAGCCCGAGGGACAGAGATGGGAGTTTCTCTCTCTCTCTGGTGCTGGGGGAGGAGGCACTCTCCCCGGGACATGAAGTGTTAAAATTCCTACAGGAAAGTGGCTTTTTCCACCTCCTTTAGATTTATTTTTCTTTTTATGTAGTATTTATGTAGCTTTAAAATTTTTAGTGTTTTTAGTACGGTGCCAAATGACCTCGATGTTGCGGCACCATGATCTATTGTCACCAATCAAGCAATCAATCCTATCTCCTACCTCCCTTTCTAACTCCTATCTCCCTTTCTACCTCCTACCTCTCTTTCTACCTCCTACCTCCTACCTCCCTTTCTGTAGAAGAATCAACAGTAAAGAAGATTGAAAAGGTGTGTTTTTCTATTTTTATCCAAATAAAATATAACTTTTGGCTTTGATTGAAATATAAAACAGCGTGTAACTTTATTTCCTGAGCGAGCAGTTTGGGTATGCTGGGTTAGTTTTTCTAAATTTCATTGTCACCCAGCATGTCTATTTGCTTAATCATTATTGTTATTTCATTGACCACAAGTGAATACACTATTGTCAATAATGTATCATTGTTATTTATGATTTGATTATGTTCAATAAGATATATAAAGTGTATTGTCTTTTTCTTTCTTTACTGACGCCTTTTAATACAAATGAGTTGGATATACTACTGAATCAAGGAAAAAACAACAACTATTTAATCAAGGAGAGAAACTATAAAAAATACTGGCATAAAAATAAAGTACATGTATGGCATCATCAGCACAGATACTCAATCATGAATTAAAAGATAATTATTTCATTCATACATCAGCTATACAAACATTTCAATACTTTTAACTTTTCTTATAGTCAATAAATCAATTATAATAAGTTAATTGCTGTTATTTTCCAATTAGTAATACCAATCAATCCAGGATGTTCAGGAATAGGAGAGACACGACCCGGGGCGAACGGTAATAGGGGCGAACGGGAATAAGCGTGAAACGACCCTGGGCGAACGGGAATAGGCGCGAAACGACTCAAGTGCAAACGGGATTCGTGGCGAAACGACCCGGAACCGACAAAACACTCAACACACCCAACGCCTTACTAATCAGATTAAAATGATCATCAAGGTCCAAGTGAAGCTTAGTCGCCATTGACTATCCCGTCATGGCATAGCTTTCCTCCTCCTCATTTAGATATATTTCTGGTGTTTCCAGGCATCCAATACATATAGTTAATGTATAGTAATTATATCAAACGGCCTTCGCAGGGACCCTAGGGTCTATTACTGTATGTGTTCCCTTGTATTTCTCTTGTATAAATCTCCCTTCCTGAGGCTTCATTTTATCTAAGTTCAATTTTTTTTTTCTACTTAGTACTGTTTCTTTGGAAATGACTACGGATTAAGAGTTTTTAAGACTGCAGTGGAACAACACATTTTCCCTCTCTTCAAACTTTAGATTTCTTCACTGAAGATCTTCACCAGCACCACTGCATTACGTCGAATTTTTAAACAATGAGAAACTGATCAAAATGGGTAACCATGAGAAGGTTGCAGGTAAGGATCAAACCCTTGATGGGACACTCAACCTATAAGACGTCTTATCAGTCAGATCATAATAATCATAAGAGTCAAGTAGAGTTTGATCGACATTGACTGTCCCGTCACCACAGACGTTGACTGTCTCACATTTACAATAATGAAAGGAGTGAGTGTTGTACTTAAATAGATATAAGTAAGCGTGTGATGTAGTATATTGGGTAGACAAGTGTGCTCTGTACTTACATAGGTAATGAACGCCATGAAGGTAACAAGGGCTGCCCAGCCTTTGTGAGGGATGCTTTTCACTTTGGCGATGTCTGTCCTCGACTTCTGAGGCGGTTCCTGCGGGACTTCCGCTCCCATCATTTACTTCTGCCTCACACAACTTGCTCGGTCACCACAACTCCGTGCTCTAAGCATAGAGTAATCTGCCGAGAACAAACACTTGAAGAAAAGTACATTTGTTATGTGTAGTTTATACAACACTAAATCTAAAAAAGATACTTAAAAGCAAGATATATTCTGTGAAAAAATGGTAGCATATATCTGATAAACAGTTTAATAAGTAGTAATTACGAAATTACAACAGAAAGAACCTCCTAAAAAGGGAAAGCTACATTGTGGCTGAGGCAAAACCTGCCCTTGAACACTAAGCATGGAGTGAACATCGAATGGACTCGAATCTTTTGTATGGCTGGTTGGCGGCTAGAAAACTGAGGGCACAAATGGGTATCACCTGTGGCGTTATATTGTGATTCTTAACGAAGGACAGTCCAAAAATTTTGAATGTAGTGTTATGGAAGAAAAATGAAGTTATCTGAAAGACTGTATTTGGTGACTGTTGATAGAGGACTGAGTTTGATTTTTGAGAGATTGAAGACCATAAAATCATTTGTTTCATTAAATTTTTTTGAAAGATTATAATAATTGTGGTAACTTACCGTTGCGATCTACAAATTAATACACGATTACGTTGCATTTTTTCTTCTTTGTTTAGTAAAGAATAGTCTGTGGAACGCAAGCCTTCGTCGATCGAAAACTTGCCCTACACTACTGAAAATTTAGTAAATATAAATATTACCAGTGCAATGTTGCATGGTACTTTGTACCTGTTATAACATATATCCAGGACGTAAAGCAAATAATCTTTGGAAATGTTCCTCCATGACTGGCATTGATCCGTCTTTCATACTTGGCAAGCTCAAATCAGACTTGAGTAAACGATGCAATTTTCAAATGTTACTGTTGAGTAAGTACACTTTGTTTTGTGTAAAATATGGAGATGAGTCCATCAAGGATGACGAGGGACTCGTAAAGAGTCAACATGGCTAACGTGTCAC